>OY855914.1:162500-247500 GCA_963693305.1 Meandrina meandrites
GCAGTGCGTTCGCCATGCTTGCCATTGAAGAACACGCCACCGCAAGATTAGGATGCGTATTGCTACCGTTATCGTTATCCGCTTAATAGAATTCTTTTTGCGCGCGCTGTCTTTGCGGCTAATGTCATTGTTGACGTTGAGGTAACGCAATTAATTACCTTCTAATGTCTTCTCGCATGAGATCGAGGCCATCCTGCCACATACCGACATAGAACGACTTTTGCTTGCGCGTTCACAGGACAACCACGGGACCACAGGTCACCACAAGATTAGGATGCGTTCTCCTATCGTCGAACGCAATAAGAAGAAGAAACTTGGAAACCGGCGCGGCCACAGTAAACGGAAATCAAGTGTAAAACAGAGCAATGTGAATAGTTCAAAATATTATTAGTCTGTTCAAAGTGTTTAGTTTAATTCATTTTCATAATTTGCTCGGGATAAAAACTATACGCGCGAACGTAAATCACAAAGTTCTAAAACTGGGGAATATCATCTGATATTCCCCAGTTTTGGCTGCATCACGTGACGTGTTTAGACCAATCGCTTGTTTTTACATTTGTTTCTAATAAACTGGCTGTTCCGCTTTCTTTTACGGCAATTTGCCGTAGGCGGCATGTCATCCAACTTTTGAAACAAGCAACAAGCAAAAGTCACGAAATTATTAAACTCGCGGGACGGGACCTCCATGTATTGCGTGATCTATACATTGCGTGATGCGCAAAAAATATGCGCATAAACATTAGTAGGCACCGTCCTTAATTTATCGTAAAAATGGTATTAAGAATGTTTTACTTTCATTAGCGGCAGTATATGTTTGTAGCTGGTCGTCTGGAGGTCATAACGCATTCTTGTGATTCGTTGGCCCTGGTTTCAACTCTTATTACAGTTTTATATTTTACTTTACAAGTAGGAGAATCCTTTTTCAGATGGGAGGAATACAGAGTTCGATCGCTTTACCCGGTGACTCGCCCTTTAATGAAAAAGATAACAGATACAACATTCCTTCTTATAAGAGAATCTGCAAAGAGTGTAATGTGCAGACTGATGCTGACTTTCGCTGTCATAAAGGTAAAAATCACGGGTTGGGATCTGTGTACATTTGGGTCTCTTACGTAGGACCGTCAAAGACTGACTCTTCCTACCCAGGATTTTTTAAATTCAGCGATGAGGGAGGAGAGGGATCGAAAGGCAATCTTCTACAGTACATTTTAAACAAAGAGATAGATGATGGTTATGAATACTTTCTCACTCGTGTATCTAACGGATTGACAAACGCTGGTCAGGCAAGACTTAATCAATCCATAGAGGCGCTTGTTTACTGTGTTCTGGGTGCGCAGGTAAACGTTCAAAGCAGCATTCTCGGAAACACAGGAAGTGCGCAGGAGGTTCGACAGGAGTTTCTCGTGTTATTGGAAGATGCGATTAAACAGCCGGACATAAGTAAGAGTGTACAGAGATTTCAACTGGCGGTACAGGAGGCTAAAGTGAAGCTTGATTTAGCCGTCTCTCCGGGTACGTGGTTGATGCCGTCGAGAATGGTGATCAATACAGAGAGTACAATAGGTTATAACAATAGACTTAAACGTGTTGAACCATCCATGAAATTGGGTGTGAATACGGATGTTAATTCGAAGAGCAGACCGGTCGGAATAAAACATAACCTCGGAAAGAGTAAGGTATCGTTACCTCACACTTCGGTTGTAAAACAGAATGTTAATGTGTCTGTTGTTAAGAATGAGTCACCTAAACCAGATAAACCTCAACCTCAGCCGGCTAAGCCTGCTGTCGCAAGCGATGCTGACACAACAAAACATGAGATTAATCTTGCGGTTTTAACAGTCGCCGCCGGTGGATTAGCTTGGTATATGTTCCGATGATATGCAAATACTGTTCTTTCCTTATGCTAATCACCCCAATACCGCTTTTGTCTGCTGTGAGGGCAGATCTGCGACCCTCCACATTCTTTACAGTATGATTTATCTTTTCCGTTAGGGCAGATGCCTTTTCCTCCACACTCTTTACAAAAATGCTTCTGTTTGTCGTGTTTACAGATTCCTTTTCCTCCACACTCTTTACATGTGTACTTTACTCGATTATGCTCGCATATACCTTTTCCTCCACACTCTTTACACATGTACTTTACTCGATCGTGAATGCATATACCGCAGTGTTTGCAACTTTTTTCACGTATTTTGTGAGAGCATTTTTTACCATATGTTTCAATACTCTCAAACTCAATGAGAACCGACTCTTCAATCACCTTAATCAGCTCCGCTTTACGCATTCTATAATACCCTTTGATGCCTTTCGCTTTGGCGAGAGCCTTCAAATCTTTTACTTTAAAATTCTCCATTGATTATATTAAATCATTTAAATCTTTAAATCATTTTTTTAAAATGATTTTTTAAAAAAATCAAAAAAATCAAAAAATCAAAATTTTAAAATTTTAAAAAAATGATTTGAGCCAGAACTGGCAGTTCCCTTCTACTAAAGGAGATGAATGTAAATATTGTCCATGCAAAATTGCTACAGTGTGGTTGACAAAGCCAACATTAAGTCGGCCTCCGGTGGCCAAGTAGTTGCTCTGACTGGTGGATTATGGTCTGCATGCTGCCCTCTACAAGCATCAATGAAAAAGAGCTTGTGTTTGCCCTGAATTGTCTGACATGATTTGAACAAATGCATGAGTTGTGCAAGACTTATGGCCCTTCCATTGACACCAGCTATGAGATCCTTGTGAACACTGTGTGAGAGCATGAAGATGACCAAAGCATCATAACGGCTGTGATCTTGTCCTGCCTAAGATCTCGTCTGACAACTACCGCAAAACCAAGCTTTTGAATTAGATTGTTGAGCATCTTTTCATTAGTAACATGTCCAGGCGTGGCAAGGTTTGAAACCCTACATTGTTGACAATAAAGGCATTTCCCACGATGGTTGTTGCTTATGTTGTAATGCACAGAATGGATACATTCTCTTTTAATTCTTACATTGTTGAGAACTATTATGGAAGTGGCAGGGAACAAAGAACAGACGTTATACCATAAATTTGTCACATTAACTTTCGCAATAACTATTTGTAAAAAGGCTACCACACTATATTTTGGAAGCCATCCACTTATTTCATGCTGCTTAAGAATTTATAACTTTAATTAGTTTTGATGTAGTTATCTAGATTCTTAGGTTCCACTTCAGAAATCATTTCGCTGCACAATGTTTTGCACATATAGGGCAAATGGGTTTATTAGTTTGTGAACAGCAATATTATTGTTTTAATTTCTAGTTCTACTTCGAGTTGTTCCTTTCAAGTTGGGTAAAAATAGTTTTGCTATTGTCTTTTAAAGCCATATCAATGGTGATTACTTTATGAAATTTGAAATAATAAAAAACAATTGGTTTGTGCTTTCAGCAAGCTATTTTAGTTTTCCGCTAGCTTCAGAATGCTAAACAAATTAAATAATTTAGTAACTACACTTTTCATGCTCGTATGGTGTCTTAAATTACTCAGGCAAGTGAACCCTTTCGGACAGGAGTGGCACCGAAAGGGTAGCTCACCGGTGTGGGTTCTCCTGTGCCTTTCATGGACTGAATTGTACCGGTATTCCTTTTCGCATTCACAGCAAGTTGACATCTATAGAAGTAATGATAACAACTTGTTGAGCAATGGGCACAAAAAAAAGACCAAAATTTAATGACCTATTTCAATGAGACAAAACTTGTTCTGAAAAACCCGAGTCAAAGTACTGTAAGTTGAAAACTTTATCTCAATTACTACAGCTACTACTGTTGTAAGTCGTCAGATATATAAAATTCAATAAAACTTTTCATTGATGAAAAAATAAGCGGGACTTATGAAGTAAGCACAGGCTTATCATTTGGTGTTATCTATGGGCTAAAAGAGTCCTCCAAGCCTGCCAAGTTACACTCGACAATTACAAATCTAGACTCTAAAATCCACATTTTTTCTGTGTACCTTATTTAATCTTGTTCAGAAATCATTTGACAATTGGTGTTGATTGGAAGGCAAGGATGCTTTGGCAGTTGTTCCCACTGGGCTTATGGAAAGTTTAATCTATGGAAGCTTTCCTGGAATGTTCTCTCCCAAGGCAAAGTTTAATCTATGGAAGCTTTCCTGGGATGTTCTCTCCCAAGGGTTGACAAGATCTGGGTACTACATTAAGTGCTTGTATCTAGATCATTATGCATTTGTATTATTACAGCCCCATAATTTACCCTATAAACTTCCAGTTGATAACTAGCCAAAAAATTCATGTGCAAGATAAAGTTGCTCTGCTGGTTTGTGATGCAGTAATTTGAACAACTTACATTTAGTAGGACCCTTGTGTAGGGGAACAGCAGGACTTGTGTTGTGGTGTGGTTGACAAAGCCAACATTAAGTCGACCTGATGCTGCTGCTACTTTTGCATTGGCAGCTGCTGCCCTTGCAGATTTTGCTGCCACATGGAGAGCAGCTGCCATTTTTCTAGCAGTAATTTCATCTGACGAAGAAAACGAGGAATAAGCAAATGAACATTGTATGGTACCTGTCCCACCCCCACAAAAATAAGTGGTCCAGCCAAGACCTGAAGCCAGGTCTTCATGTCAGCATGATTAGTTCAGGGGCCCAGGGAAAATCAAAGGGAAGGAGAGCCTGTCTGCATTGCTTAGAATTCTAAATGCTGCCCTTAAGGAACCTGCTGGTGTGATGCAGAGCAAGGTGTCAAGAATCAGCCACTTGTAAAGGAGATGAATGTAAATATTGTCCATGCAAAATTGCTACAGTGTGGTTGACAAAGCCAACATTAAGTCGGCCTCCGGTGGCCAAGTAGTTGCTCTGACTGGTGGATTATGGTCTGCATGCTGCCCTCTACAAGCATCAATGAAAAAGAGCTTGTGTTTGCCCTGAATTGTCTGACATGATTTGAACAAATGCATGAGTTGTGCAAGACTTATGGCCCTTCCATTGACACCAGCTATGAGATCCTTGTGAACACTGTGTGAGAGCATGAAGATGACCAAAGCATCATAACGGCTGTGATCTTGTCCTGCCTAAGATCTCGTCTGACAACTACCGCAAAACCAAGCTTTTGAATTAGATTGTTGAGCATCTTTTCATTAGTAACATGTCCAGGCGTGGCAAGGTTTGAAACCCTACATTGTTGACAATAAAGGCATTTCCCACGATGGTTGTTGCTTATGTTGTAATGCACAGAATGGATACATTCTCTTTTAATTCTTACATTGTTGAGAACTATTATGGAAGTGGCAGGGAACAAAGAACAGACATTATACCATAAATTTGTCACATTAACTTTCGCAATAACTATTTGTAAAAAGGCTACCACACTATATTTTGGAAGCCATCCACTTATTTCATGCTGCTTAAGAATTTATAACTTTAATTAGTTTTGATGTAGTTATCTAGATTCTTAGGTTCCACTTCAGAAATCATTTTGCTGCATAATGTTTTGCACATATAGGGCAAATGGGTTTATTAGTTTGTGAACAGCAATATTATTGTTTTAATTTCTAGTTCTACTTCGAGTTGTTCCTTTCAAGTTGGGTAAAAATAGGTTTGCTATTGTCTTTTAAAGCCATATCAATGGTGATTACTTTATGAAATTTGAAATAATAAAAAACAATTGGTTTGTGCTTTCAGCAAGCTATTTTAGTTTTCCGCTAGCTTCAGAATGCTAAACAAATTAAATAATTTAGTAACTACACTTTTCATGCTTGTATGGTGTCTTAAATTACTCAGGCAAGTGAACCCTTTCGGACAGGAGTGGCACCGAAAGGGTAGCTCATTATTATTATTATTAATAATGTAAAGAAGTGAATGGGGGGCTTAAGTCCCCATCTGTCCCCCCCCCCCCCCCTCTGCGAATGAAGTCATGTGAAAACCAAGATATAGTATTATTTGCTAAACTAATTCTAGTTTTTGATTCTTACTTTCCCTGTGTAGGCGTGTTATGTGGCGCTTTAGGCTAAACACACCTTGGAAGTTGCCACAGGGCTCCTCCTTGCCGTCCAGGGGGCAGGTTAATGTCATTCTCTAAATAAAACGAAACAAAATTATTTAGTGAGTACTTGATCAATGGACAAAGTGATCGTCCCAGTTTCTAATAATTAGAGTGATTTAACAAACTACAGTGGTCCGTCGTTATAAAAACAAATCTGTCTTCATAACACCTCGTGCTGAGGTCCCGTCCACACTTATCCGGATAAATTTAGAAACGCATCTTTTTTCCTCTGGATTGGCAAACCGTCCATACTTAAACGGCTTTTTCAGTCACCGAAAACGGAGCTTTTCGAAAACGGTGACATCCAATGCATGGCCATGTGATCTCCCCTTTTGACAAATTAATGAAGGATTTGTTTGATTTGATGAAAAAGATGTCTTTTCAGGTTGCTAAATCTCTCTTGCGTGATTGTTGAGCAAAACTTCTAGTCTTCGAACGGTGGAATCTGAATGATCGTTCACCAGATCTACTACATGTATTTACTGGATTTACCAATATCACCAGCTTCTAGATAGGCGTTCAAATGAAATACTTTTAGTAATCGTTTGTTCAATAATATTTTTGCTTGTTTGTTTGTTTGTTTACTTGCTTATTTAAGTTCTTCTTCTTCTTCTTCTTCTTCTTCTTCTTCTTCTTCTTCTTCTTCTTCTTCTTCTTCTTCTTCTTATTATTATTATTATTATTATTAATATTGTAAAGAAGTGCAGGGGGGGCTTAAGTCCCCCTCGGTCCCCCCCCCCCCCCTCTGCAAATGAAGTCATTTGAAAACCAAGATATAGTATTATTTGCTAAACTAATTCTAGTTTTTGATACTTACTTTCCCCGTGTAGGCCTATTATGTGGCGCTTTAGGCTAAACACACCTTGGAAGGTGCCGCAGGGCTCCTCCTCGCCGTCCAGGGGGCAGGTTAATGTCATTCTCTAAATAAAACGAAGCAAAATTATTTAGTGAGTACTTGATCAATGGACAAAGTGATCGACGAATGCATCAAAGTGGCTGTAATCATATTCTGCAGACTGTCTTGCCGATACAACATTGCTATACACTGTTTTAGTATATAGGAATTGTTTATATGCACTGTTAGTCCCATCAAAAATGATTTGAATTCCAATTCGATCGGGAACAGTGGACGAAGAGCCACTCTGTGGAAGTGCCACTGCAAATTCCCATTTATTTTATTTTTTTTTATTTTTTATTTTTTTTAAATTTGAATTTCAATGATTAGATTTTTTAAAAGAAAGTTTGGCAGATGGAAACAGAATTGTGTACTTATTGAATGGCAAACAATATATTGTTTAGAGCTATTGGTTATGGGTCTTAAAAAATAGACGAACTTCATCAGAGTATAAACATGGGCTGGGACTTGGAATCGGTGGGAAGCTGGCCTATCGACAACTCTGTTGGTTGTTGCCATCAGCAATTCCATCAGATGATGCCTGTGTCTGTATCTTTTTACAATGTCGACAAAGGCCCAGTAAAGAATGAAAAACAAACCCCAAAGATAGCTATACTAATAATAAAAGGAATTTTAAATTCACCCTCACAGCTGCTGGTTTAAGGTGTCTATAATCTGAGTTTGAAAAGTACTATGAGATGAAGAGATTGATCAGAGAAAAAAACATAGAGCAGCCTCCGTCCAAACCGCAGGTGGATGTAAAAAAGATGGAGGAAGAGATTCGTGCAGAGATATTAAAAAAAATCACCTAGTCAGAGTGAGTTGTAACTGCCTGATAGTCCTGTCGAGAGATGAGACATTTAGAGATCCTCCCTATAATCCCTACTTTGTTTGATTTAAAAACATGCGCTTGATAAATACAATGAGTAATCAGAACAGTAAGAAAGATGATGATAAACCTAAACCTTTATGGAACAGTTTTCTCGAACGGTATCCCAATGCCGACCTGACCAAATTTAAACACGGCGTCGATAGTTACGATAAAGAACCGTATGTAAGATTCGTTGGAAGGGACGGTTCAGAGTATGAAGTCTTTGATAAGAGTAAGTTTATGTACAGTATGTACTTTCCCGACGAGATGAAAAAAGCGTTGGGTCTTCCCTTAGATTTTCCGCAGGAGTTAACACTTAATCCGAAACCCTCATTACCCATTCCTGCGATTGATTTCGGTGAGAACCGACCACTGAAAAGCCTTAATTTGAGAGAGAAGTTAAAGAGACTTGATATATTTGCTACACCCACAGACTCTTTCTCTGTACCTGTGCGTGACATCTTTACGAATACGACAATTAAACACACCTCTTCAAAAGAGTCCCATGAGTGGTTGGCAGGACCGAATATGCGGTATTGGCCGCAGCAGCTTAACTTTGCCGTTTGGTGTGCAACGACAGGTTGCGGTGTGAGCCTGCGTCTCTTATTAGAGGAGAAGATGGGGGGAATCGATGTGACCGACAGTGAACTCAAACTTCCCCCGCAGATACGCGCTATTCTCTGGTTTCACGTCTACTTTACAATTAGGAGAATCCTTTTTCAGATGGGAGGAATACAGAGTTCGATCGCTTTACCCGGTGACTCGCCCTTTAATGAAAAAGATAACAGATACGACATTCCTTCTTATAAGAGAATCTGCAAAGAGTTTAATGTGCAGACTGATGCTGACTTTCGCTGTCATAAAGGTAAAAATCACGGGTTGGGATCTGTGTACATTTGGGTCTCTTACGTAGGACCGTCAAAGACTGACTCTTCCTACCCAGGATTTTTTAAATTCAGCGATGAGGGAGGAGAGGGATCGAAAGGCAATCTTCTACAGTACATTTTAAACAAAGAGATAGATGATGGTTATGAATACTTTCTCACTCGTGTATCTAACGGATTGACAAACGCCGGTCAGGCAAGACTTAATCAATCCATAGAGGCGCTTGTTTACTGTGTTCTGGGTGCGCAGGTAAACGTTCAAAGCAGCATTCTCGGAAACACAGGAAGTGCGCAGGAGGTTCGACAGGAGTTTCTCGTGTTATTGGAAGATGCGATTAAACAGCCGGACATAAGTAAGAGTGTACAGAGATTTCAACTGGCGGTACAGGAGGCTAAAGTGAAGCTTGATTTAGCCGTCTCTCCGGGTACGTGGTTGATGCCGTCGAGAATGGTGATCAATACAGAGAGTACAATAGGTTATAACAATAGACTTAAACGTGTTGAACCATCCATGAAATTGGGTGTGAATACGGATGTTAATTCGAAGAGCAGACCGGTCGGAATAAAACATAACCTCGGAAAGAGTAAGGTATCGTTACCTCACACTTCGGTTGTAAAACAGAATGTTAATGTGTCTGTTGTTAAGAATGAGTCACCTAAACCAGATAAACCTCAACCTCAGCCGGCTAAGCCTGCTGTCGCAAGCGATGCTGACACAACAAAACATGAGATTAATCTTGCGGTTTTAACAGTCGCCGCCGGTGGATTAGCTTGGTATATGTTCCGATGATATGCAAATACTGTTCTTTCCTTATGCTAATCACCCCAACAAAATAATCTATTGTTTTCAAATTCCTTTCGTGCTACGATAAATTTTAGTATGAAAGGAATTTTTTAGACAATATAAGATATTTATAACACGAACCGCGTTATGAATATTTAATTATAGAGTTAATGCGTTGCCTTACACTCTTTACAATGATACTTCTGTCTGCCGTGTTGACAGATACCTTTTCCTCCGCAATCTTTACACTACCGCTTTTGTCTGCTGTGAGGGCAGATCTGCGACCCTCCACATTCTTTACAGTATGATTTATCTTTTCCGTTAGGGCAGATGCCTTTTCCTCCACACTCTTTACAAAAATGCTTCTGTTTGTCGTGTTTACAGATTCCTTTTCCTCCACACTCTTTACATGTGTACTTTACTCGATTATGCTCGCATATACCTTTTCCTCCACACTCTTTACACATGTACTTTACTCGATCGTGAATGCATATACCGCAGTGTTTGCAACTTTTTTCACGTATTTTGTGAGAGCATTTTTTACCATATGTTTCAATACTCTCAAACTCAATGAGAACCGACTCTTCAATCACCTTAATCAGCTCCGCTTTACGCATTCTATAATACCCTTTGATGCCTTTTGCTTTGGCGAGAGCCTTCAAATCTTTTACTTTAAAATTCTCCATTGATTATATTACATCATTTAAATCTTTAAATCATTTTTTTAAAATGATTTTTTAAAAAAATCAAAAAATCAAAATTTTAAAATTTTAAAAAAATGATTTGAGCCAGAACTGGCAGTTCCCTTCTACTAAAGGAGATGAATGTAAATATTGTCCATGCAAAATTGCTACAGTGTGGTTGACAAAGCCAACATTAAGTCGGCCTCCGGTGGCCAAGTAGTTGCTCTGACTGGTGGATTATGGTCTGCATGCTGCCCTCTACAAGCATCAATGAAAAAGAGCTTGTGTTTGCCCTGAATTGTCTGACATGATTTGAACAAATGCATGAGTTGTGCAAGACTTATGGCCCTTCCATTGACACCAGCTATGAGATCCTTGTGAACACTGTGTGAGAGCATGAAGATGACCAAAGCATCATAACGGCTGTGATCTTGTCCTGCCTAAGATCTCGTCTGACAACTACCGCAAAACCAAGCTTTTGAATTAGATTGTTGAGCATCTTTTCATTAGTAACATGTCCAGGCGTGGCAAGGTTTGAAACCCTACATTGTTGACAATAAAGGCATTTCCCACGATGGTTGTTGCTTATGTTGTAATGCACAGAATGGATACATTCTCTTTTAATTCTTACATTGTTGAGAACTATTATGGAAGTGGCAGGGAACAAAGAACAGACATTATACCATAAATTTGTCACATTAACTTTCGCAATAACTATTTGTCAAAAGGCTACCACACTATATTTTGGAAGCCATCCACTTATTTCATGCTGCTTAAGAATTTATAACTTTAATTAGTTTTGATGTAGTTATCTAGATTCTTAGGTTCCACTTCAGAAATCATTTCGCTGCATAATGTTTTGCACATATAGGGCAAATGGGTTTATTAGTTTGTGAACAGCAATATTATTGTTTTAATTTCTAGTTCTAGTTCGAGTTGTTCCTTTCAAGTTGGGTAAAAATAGGTTTGCTATTGTCTTTTAAAGCCATATCAATGGTGATTACTTTATGAAATTTGAAATAATAAAAAACAATTGGTTTGTGCTTTCAGCAAGCTATTTTAGTTTTCCGCTAGCTTCAGAATGCTAAACAAATTAAATAATTTAGTAACTACACTTTTCATGCTCGTATGGTGTCTTAAATTACTCAGGCAAGTGAACCCTTTCGGACAGGAGTGGCACCGAAAGGGTAGCTCATTATTATTATTATTAATAATGTAAAGAAGTGAATGGGGGGCTTAAGTCCCCATCTGTCCCCCCCCCCCCCCCCCTCTGCGAATGAAGTCATGTGAAAACCAAGATATAGTATTATTTGCTAAACTAATTCTAGTTTTTGATACTTACTTTCCCTGTGTAGGCGTGTTATGTGGCGCTTTAGGCTAAACACACCTTGGAAGTTGCCACAGGGCTCCTCCTTGCCGTCCAGGGGGCAGGTTAATGTCATTCTCTAAATAAAACGAAACAAAATTATTTAGTGAGTACTTGATCAATGGACAAAGTGATCGTCCCAGTTTCTAATAATTAGAGTGATTTAACAAACTACAGTGGTCCGTCGTTATAAAAACAAATCTGTCTTCGTAACACCTCGTGCTGAGGTCCCGTCCACACTTATCCGGATAAATTTAGAAACGCATCTTTTTTCCTCTGGATTGGCAAACCGTCCATACTTAAACGGCTTTTTCAGTCACCGAAAACGGAGCTTTTCGAAAACGGTGACATCCAATGCATGGCCATGTGATCTCCCCTTTTGATAAATTAATGAAGGATTTGTTTGATTTAATGAAAAAGATGTCTTTTCAGGTTGCTAAATCTCTCTTGCGTGATTGTTGAGCAAAACTTCTAGTCTTCGAACGGTGGAATCTGAATGATCGTTCACCAGATCTACTACATGTATTTACTGGATTTACCAATATCACCAGCTTCTAGATAGGCGTTCAAATGAAATACTTTTAGTAATCGTTTGTTCAATAATATTTTTGCTTGTTTGTTTGTTTGTTTACTTGCTTATTTAAGTTCTTCTTCTTCTTCTTCTTCTTCTTCTTCTTCTTCTTCTTCTTCTTCTTATTATTATTATTATTATTATTATTATTATTATTAATATTGTAAAGAAGTGCAGGGGGGGCTTAAGTCCCCCTCGGTCCCCCCCCCCCTCTGCAAATGAAGTCATTTGAAAACCAAGATATAGTATTATTTGCTAAACTAATTCTAGTTTTTGATACTTACTTTCCCCGTGTAGGCCTATTATGTGGCGCTTTAGGCTAAACACACCTTGGAAGGTGCCGCAGGGCTCCTCCTCGCCGTCCAGGGGGCAGGTTAATGTCATTCTCTAAATAAAACGAAGCAAAATTATTTAGTGAGTACTTGATCAATGGACAAAGTGATCGACGAATGCATCAAAGTGGCTGTAATCATATTCTGCAGACTGTCTTGCCGATACAACATTGCTATACACTGTTTTAGTATATAGGAATTGTTTATATGCACTGTTAGTCCCATCAAAAATGATTTGAATTCCAATTCGATCTGGAACAGTGGACGAAGAGCCACTCTGTGGAAGTGCCACTGCAAATTCCCATTTATTATTTTTTTTTTTTATTTATTTATTTTTTTATTTGAATTTCAATGATTAGATTTTTTAAAAGAAAGTTTGGCAGATGGAAACAGAATTGTGTACTTATTGAATGGCAAACAATATATTGTTTAGAGCTATTGGTTTTGGGTCTTTAAAAATAGACGAACTTCATCAGAGTATAAACATGGGCTGGGACTTGGAATCGGTGGGAAGCTGGCCTATCGACAACTCTGTTGGTTGTTGCCATCAGCAATTCCATCAGATGATGCCTGTGTCTGTATCTTTTTACAATGTCGACAAAGGCCCAGTAAAGAAAGAAAAACAAACCCCAAAGATAGCTATACTAATAATAAAAGGAATTTTAAATTCACCCTCACAGCTGCTGGTTTAAGGTGTCTATATGGCCCTCTGCATGTCTCAATGAAAAAGAGCTTTGGTTTGCCTTGGAGCGAAGGGCAATGGCCAGCGCATGGGTTGAACAAACACATCAGTTCTGTAACACAAATTGAATTGCAAACAACAAAAAACAATCTTGTTTAGAACTATTGGTCATGGATCTTTAAAAATAGACGAATGTCATCAGAGTATAAACATGGGCTGGGACTTGGAATCGGTGGGAAGCTGGCCTATCCACAACTCTGTTGGTTGTTGCCATCAGCAATTCCAAAAAATGAGTAACATTCCACAGACTACAAGGAAATGTTATAAATGTGATAAAATACTTCAAAAAAAACAAATTGTTTCAACTTAACTTTTAAAAGTCTCCAACAACAAACCAAGCTTGTACTGATAAAAGTTGTACTGGCTTCAAAAAACGCGCTAAATAAGACGTGTGACGTCAAAAAATATTCACCTCATCGATTGGCTAAATAACAAGAGGCACTAATGACTGGCCCCATGACAGTGCATTATGCGTGCATACATGTACAAGCTGCACTTCTTTCACGTCCCAGTTTCTAATAATTAGAGTGATTTAACAAACGACAGTGGTCCGTCGTTATAAAAAAATCTGTCTTCGTAACACCTCGTGCTGAGGCCCCGTCCACACTTATCCGGATAAATTTAGAAACGCATCTTTTTTCCTCTGGATTGGCAAACCGTCCATACTTAAACCGCTTTTTCAGTCACCGAAAACGGAGCTTTTCGAAAACGGTGACGTCCAATGCATGGCCATGTGATCTCCCCTTTTGATAAATTAATGAAGGATTTTTTTGATTTGATGAAAAAGATCTCTTGTCAGGTTGCTAAATCTCTCTTGCGTGATTGTTGAGCAAAACTTCTAGTCTTCGAACGGTGGAATCTGAATGATCGTTCACCAGATCTACTACATGTATTTACTGGATTTACCAATATCACCAGCTTCTAGATAGGCGTTCAAATGAAATACTTTTAGTACTTGTTTGTTCAATAATATTTTTGCTTGTTTGTTTGTTTGTTTACTTGCTTATTTAAGTTCTTCTTCTTCTTCTTCTTATTATTATTATTATTATTATTATTATTATTAATGTAAAGAAGTGCAGGGGGGCTTAAGTCCCCCTCTGTCCCCCCCCCCCCCCCCCCCTCTGCGAATGAAGTCATGTGAAAACCAAGATATAGTATTATTTGTTAAACTAATTCTAGTTTTTGATACTTACTTTCCCCGTGTAGGCGTGTTATGTGGCGCTTTAGGCTAAACACACCTTGGAAGGTGCCGCAGGGCTCCTCCTCGCCGTCCAGGGGGCAGGTTAATGTCATTCTCTAAATAAAACGAAACAAAATTATTTAGTGAGTACTTGATCAATGGACAAAGTGATCGACGAATGCATCAAAGTGGCTGTAATCATATTCTGCAGACTGTCTTGCCGATACAACATTGCTATACACTGTTTTAGTATATAGGAATTGTTTATATGCACTGTTAGTCCCATCAAAAATGATTTGAATTCCAATTCGATCGGGAACAGTGGACGAAGAGCCACTCTGTGGAAGTGCCACTGCAAATTCCCATTTATTTTATTTATTTTTATTTTTTATTTTATTTTATTTGAATTTCAATGATTAGATTTTTTAAAAGAAAGTTTGGCAGATGGAAACAGAATTGTGTACTTATTGAATGGCAAACAATATATTGTTTAGAGCTATTGGTTTTGGGTCTTTAAAAATAGACGAACTTCATCAGAGTATAAACATGGGCTGGGACTTGGAATCGGTGGGAAGCTGGCCTATCGACAACTCTGTTGGTTGTTGCCATCAGCAATTCCATCAGATGATGCCTGTGTCTGTATCTTTTTACAATGTCGACAAAGGCCCAGTAAAGAAAGAAAAACAAACCCCAAAGATAGCTATACTAATAATAAAAGGAATTTTAAATTCATCCTCACAGCTGCTGGTTTAAGGTGTCTATATGGCCCTCTGCATGTCTCAATTAAAAAGAGCTTTGGTTTGCCTTGGAGCAAAGGGCAATGGCCAGCTGATGGGTTGAACAAACACATCAGTTCTGTAACACAAATTGAATTGCAAACAACAGAAAACAATATTGATTAGAAGTATTGGTCATGGGTCTTTAAAAATAGACGAACGTCATCAGAGTATAAACATGGGCTGGGACTTGGAATCGGTGGGAAGCTGGCCTATCCACAACTCTGTTGGTTGTTGCCATCAGCAATTCCAAAAAATGAGTAACATTCCACAGACTACAAGGAAATGTTATAAATGTGATAAAATACTTCAAAAAAAACAAATTGTTTCAACTTAACTTTTTAAAGTCTCCAACAACAAACCAAGCTTGTACTGATAAAAGTTGTACTGGCTTCAAAAAACGCGCTAAATAAGACGTGTGACGTCAAAAAACATTCACCTCATCGATTGGCTAAATAACAAGAGGCACTAATGACTGGCCCCATGAGAGTGCATTATAGTGGTAAAAAAAATAGTAAAAAGTGGTAAATGTTGTTTATAGTGGTCATGCACTTAGCTTCGAGATAGCTAGTTTGCAGGTATGCCACTGAAACATAGGAAACAAATAACTTTAAATGAACACAACGTGGTTAAAAATCCCAACTGGCTGGAGGCAGACCAGTTGGCTATATACAAAGTGTGACCGAGGATTTGAACTCGGGACGACCGTGAAACAAATCCAGTTAGTGGCAGGATGGAGGGCTTGAACCCGGGACCTCCGGATTACAAGTCCAGCGCCCTAAACCACTCGGCCACGCTGCCTCCACGCTGCGTGCATACATGTACAAGCTGCACTTCTTTCACGTCCCAGTTTCTAATAATTAGAGTGATTTAACAAACGACAGTGGTCCGTCGTTATAAACAAATCTGTCTTCGTAACACCTCGTGCTAAGGCCCCGTCCACACTTATCCGGATAAATTTAGAAACGCATCTTTTTTCCTCTGGATTGGCAAACCGTCCATACTTAACCGCTTTTTCAGTCACCAAAAACGGAGCTTTTCGAAAATGGTGACGTCCAATGCATGGCCATGTGATCTCCCCTTTTTGATAAATTAATGAAGGATTTGTTTGATTTGATGAAAAAGATCTCTTGTCATGTTGCTAAATCTCTCTTGCGTGATTGTTGAGCAAAACTTCTAGTCTTCGGATGGTGGAATCTGAATGATCGTTCACCAGATCTACTACATGTATTTACTGATTTACCAATATCACCAGCTTCTAGAAAGGCGTTCAAATGAAATACTTTTAGTAATTGTTTGTTCAATAATATTTTTGCTTTTTTGGCTTTTTTTTTACTTGCTTATTTAAGTTATTATTATTATTATTATTATTATTATTAATGTAAAGAAGTGAAGGGGGGGGCTTAATTCCCCATCGGTCCCCCTCCCCCTCTGCGAATGAAGTCATGTGAAAACCAAGATATAGTGTTATTTGCTAAACAAATTCTAGTTTTTGATACTTACTTTCCCCGTGTAGGCGTGTTATGTGGCGCTTTAGGCTAAACACACCTTGGAAGGTGCCGCAGGGCTCCTCCTCGCCGTCCAGGGGGCAGGTTAATGTCATTCTCTAAATAAAACGAAGCAAAATTATTTAGTGAGTACTTGATCAATGGACAAAGTGATCGTCCCAGTTTCTAATAATTAGATTGATTTAACAAACGACAGTTGTCCGTCGTTATGAAAACAAATCTGTCTTCGTAACACCTCGTGCTGAGGCCCCATCCACACTTATCCGGATAAATTTAGAAGCGCATCTTTTTTCCTCTGGATTGGCAAACCGTCCATACTTAAACGGCTTTTTCAGTCACCGAAAACGGAGCTTTTCGAAAACGGTGACGTCCAATGCATGGCCACGTGATCTCCCCTTTTGATAAATTAATGAAGGATTTGTTTGATTTGATGAAAAAGATCTCTCTTCAGGTTGCTAAATCTCTCTTGCGTGATTGTTAAGCGAAACTTCTAGTCTTCGAATGGTGGAATCTGAATGATCGTTCACCAGATCTAGTAAATGTATTTACTGGATTTACCAATATCACCAGCTTCTAGAAAGGCGTTCAAATGAAATACTTTTAGTAATTGTTTGTTCAATAATATTTTTGCTTGTTTGTTTGTTTGTTTACTTGCTTATTTAAGTTATTATTATTATTATTATTATTATTATTAATGTAAAGAAGTGCATGGGGGGCTTAATTCCCCATCGGTCCCCCCCCCCCCCCCTCTGCGAATGAAGTCATGTGAAAACCAAGATATAGTATTATTTGGTAAACTAATTCTAGTTTTTGATACTTACTTTCACCGTGTAGGTGTGTTATGTGGCACTTTAGGCTAAACACACCTTGGAAGGTGCCGCAGGGCTCCTCCTCGCCGTCCAGGGGGCAGGTTAATGTCATTCTCTAAATAAAACGAAACAAAATTATTTAGTGAGTACTTGATCAATGGACAAAGTGATCGACGAATGCATCAAAGTGGCTGTAATCATATTCTGCAGACTGTCTTGCCGATACAACATTGCTATACACTGTTTTAGTATATAGGAATTTTTTATATGCACTGTTAGTCCCATCAAAAATAATTTCAATTTCAATGATTAGATTTTTTAAAAGAAAGTTTGGCAGATGGAAACAGAATTGTGTACTTATTGAATGGCAAACAATGTATTGTTTAGAGCTATTTGTTATGGGTCTTTAAAAATAGACGAACTTCATCAGAGTATAAACATGGGCTGGGACTTGGAATCGGTGGGAAGCTAGCCTATCAACAACTCTGTTGGTTGTTGCCATCAGCAATTCCATCAGATGATGCCTGTGTCTGTATCTTTTTACAATGTCGACAAAGGCCCAGTGAAGAAAGAAAAACAAACCCCAAAGATAGCTATACTAATAATAAAAGGAATTTTAAATTCACCCTCACAGCTGCTGGTTTAAGGTGTCTATATGGCCCTCTGCATTTCTCAATTAAAAAGAGCTTTGGTTTGCCTCGGAGCGAAGGGCAATGGCCAGCGCATGGGTTGAACAAACACATCAGTTCTGCATCATGAACAGAGCGGACTTCCAGAAACATCATTTGATGAAATCCCTTCGTTGGGGGGCTTTATTCATCAAGATGATAAACCAGCTTATCTTGAAAGAGCAAGAGATTTTATTAAAAGGAGGTTTCCAAAAGTTGACTTCAAAAAAATAGGCCTAATCAGTTTCAGCAAAAAGCCTGGCAATGACACTACAATCGTTTCATTTGGAACAAAAGGTGGTGAGACTGAAATTTTCAAAAAAGATGGGAAAATTCTTCTGAAAAAATTCACAGACAAGTTCAAAACATCCCTTGGTCCAGAAGCTGAATCTCTGATTGCTCAAGATAATGTAGAAATAAGAGAAAACCAGCAGAGATTAAGAGAAGCTAAAAAAGAACTCAGAGATGCAGAAAAACTCGCGTCTGAAAGAGAAAAAGCCACCCAAGAAGTCCAAGATCTTAGAATAAGAATCGAGCGAACTCAAGCCAAGATTGATTAACTTGGGTCAAACGTTGAAAATGAATCAGAATTGCGGGAGATGCAGCAACAGATAAAAAACTATCAAAATGATTTTGAAAATGCAAAAAAAGAGGTGGCAGCTCTCGAGAAACAAGCAAAAACCAAATCTAAAGCACAAAAAAGTGTCGACCAACTTAGAGCAAAAATATCCTCCAAAGAGAGTGAAAGAAATACAATGGAAGCAAGGCTCAATGACACAAGAACGTTAGATGAGCTGAAAGAACAAGAAGCAGAACTGCAGCGCCAAAATGAGGTAGATCAGGCAGTTATCGACGATGAAAACACATCACCTTCTGATAAACAAGCTGCCGAAGGAAGAGTAGCGGAAAGACAAGAGGAGCTTGCTCGTTTGCAAACGCAGATTGATGAAAGAGAAAGAGCGCTTCCACTTCGTGAGAGGGTAAAGGAGATATTTAAAAAATATGGTGTGACCGTTACGGCTATCGTTCTTGCTGCCGGGGTCACAATTGGTGCAGTCATTGGGGCTATTACAAACGCTTTGAGAGCCACCGGTAAAGCGTTGGGAAAAGGTCTGAAAGATATTGGCTCAAAGATTGCATCAGCTCTGCCAGGTCTTATTGGCTCAATTGTGAGCTTTCTTTTCAAAGCCGCCGGTCAAGCTATCGGTTTTCTTGCTGAGCACACCTGGCTGATTATTTTTGCTGTGGTTGCCTTTCTTGTGGAAAAATACATCAAGAAGCAGCGTTAGCGCATAAAGTAAATAAAAGCCGCAATCCCGACGGCACCAGTAACAACAGCTGCTTTATTATTTTCATGTGTTTCAGTGCTATCAGTTTTTTGCTCTTCAGGCAGAGGTGTTTGAGGTGTTTGCTCTTCAGGCTGCATTGCTTCTTTGTGTATCTGGTTTGAGGGGTGGCTGTTTGGTGGGTTTATCTTTGTTGGACCTCCTGCCATCAGCTTTAGCGCTGCTTTTTTTGTGCTCTTATTCACTTCGTCGTTAACCCCGAGCTTCATGCCTAGCACAGCTTGTTTGAGCTGGTTGTTGTAACCAGTTACACTTCCAGTATTTATTACCATACTCGCAGGCATCAGCCAGGCCCCCGGACAAAGAGCAAGGTTAAGCCTCACCTTTGCCTCGTCGACTGCAAGTTGGTACCTTTGAACTGACTTTGCCAGATCCGGTTGCCTTATTGAGTTTTCCACTAGCACAAGGAACTTACTTTGCGCTTCCTTTGCGCGCCCTTCTGACCCAAGTATGCTGCTTCTAACATTCACCTGTGAACCCAAAACACAGTAAACGAACGCCTCTATCAACTGGTTTATTCACGCCAAACCCGCCTGGATCAGACCTTTTGCTACATTGGGACAAAACCAGTCTGCCTGTCCGTAGGCAGCGTCATCCTGCTCGATATAATAAATCAAATTACCTTTTGAGCCTGAACTGCCTTCGTCAGAAAATTTATCGTAACCGGGGTAACTGACTGACGTTTTATCTGGTCCAACGTTTGTGACATAGATGTAAACGCTTCCCAGGCCGTGGTTTGCACCTCTTGTGAAACGAAAATCGCTTGACGGGTCGACTCCGAACTCATTGCATATTCTTTTGTATGAAGTCACGTCGTATTTGTTGTTAAACTGGTCAAAAGTAGGGTCGCCAGGCAAAGCGCTTATGCTTTGTATTCCTCCCATCTGAAACAATATTCGCCTGACAGTAAAATATATATGGAACTTGTAAAAAGCTCGCACATTCTCTGGCAAAGGGATAGCAGAGTTGTCATCAAAAATTTTGCGACTGATACCACAGCCCGTTGTCGCACACCAGACAGCAAAATTCAGCTGCTGTGGCCAATATTTCATATTTGGGCCGGCTAGCCATGTTTTGGACTCTTTCCCTGAATGGTGGGTGAGTTTGGTTTTTTGAAATACCTCTCTGAACTTTGTTGTGAAATACTGGTCCGGTGTTACGTAAATATTTTTTCAAACTCGGTGCGGCATCGTGAAAGCCAACAGCAGGAATGGGCAAATAGTCACCTTTTAAACCACTTGGTGTAAGCTGTTGTGGAAACCCTTCTGATGATTGGCCAACACCCAGCGCAGTTTTCATTTCCGGGCTCCAATATTTGCTGTCTGAACCAAAAACGTTTATCAAATTGCCTGGCCCTGCTTTGAAATAAATTTCTGAGGTTGCTGTGTGGTCTTTGGCGAAATCGGTCTGTGGCTCAAACTTAGATTTATCGGCCTTCGGGTATTTTGCATTAAAGGTTTTCCAAGCCTTCTGTTCTGCCACTTTGGCAATGGTGTCAGCTTGTGGTGTCTGAATCCATTTTAGAAGAGCATCCATGTTTATATTTAAACAAAATATTTTTCTCTAATTATAAAATGGTCATTCTAACTGTTGTTACAAAAGAAAATCCGCATACGGTCTATTTTGAACCCTATCCTATTCCTAAACCAAGCTATATACGGCTGCTTTCATGCTCCCTCTACAATTCGTGGTTTAACTTAAAGGATAGTAGTAAAATATTCTACACTGATGATAAAAAAAATCAAAGATCTGAATCCATTTTGCCAGGTTATTACACAATCGAAGAAATGGCAAAAACACTTCAAAATTCTTTTAAAAAATATGGTGACGTATCAACAACACATATCAATACTCCTGTCGGTCAGATGGTTATAGAAAAAGTGGATCCATTAAATGAAAAAATAAAGTTCGATAAGAACTTATCCAAACTGCTTGGCATTGATCAAGATTTACCATTTATGAGATATGTCAAACGTTTAAATTCACCCACGACCTATTACATTCATTGCGATTTAGTTGACAAAGAACAGAATCTGTTTAATGGAAAACCGTCTACTGTTTTACAAACTTTTGACATAACAGGAAAACCATATCAAAACGTTTTTTATCAAAGTGGCCCAGAACATGTCTTATGCGAAGTTTCTGCTGATAAACATATCACAAATTTGACAATATCAGTCAGAGAAGAAAATAATGACCTTTTCAACTTCAATCAGGAACCTCTTCAGTTTTTAATTGAGATTAATTAAACAAAAAATATTTTTGTAAATATAACCATGGCATCCAACGTATTACCAACTGCACCAGCTTATGAACAAACAGAAACTCAGACAACACTCTATCCAGTTCTACCAACTCAACCAGATAACAATTTTCGTATGCAGAAAGCCAATGAAGTTTTAAAATATTTAAGTGACGAAGTTTCGCATTATAGGCTTGTTGCCAAAAAATATAAACGAACTAAAACCATTATCAACTACGCTGGCTTTTCCGCTGGCGGTATTTCTGGTTTTCTTTCCGCAGGTGGCGTAGCAGCTGCGTTTACAGGCATTGGGATTCCAGCGGCAATACCAATTGGCTGTGTTGCTTCTTTATTTGGGTTAACAGCTGCTGGGCTAACCGGTTTTTACAAAAAGCTAGAGCCCAAACTTATCAAACACTGCAAAATCATAACGCTGGCTTTTAATTTGTCAAAATGTGATACTGTCAACCGCATACTGTCAAAATCACTCATTGACGGTAAAATAAGCGATGTTGAGTTTCAAAGCATTCTTGATGAAAAAGAGAGCTATCGAATACAGAAGAAGATTCTTCGAGAAGGTACACTTCCAAAGGAAAAAACTAAACAGAGCAGCCCTGACATCGAAAAAATATGACAAGAGGCCATGCACGAAGAAAGAATGCGCATGCAAAAAAAGCTTCTTGGCAGCATCGGCGACGTTTCGAAATAAAAATTCAGTCGAAGCGCACACTTTTTCACTTTATTAAAGAATAATTGCTGCTACAAATATAGAAAAATGATTTTACTATTTCATGCTCTTATGTATGCTATAAATGAACTTTCTACACCCGTTTGGTACAATGAGGTCAGACAGATAACATATCAAGTCGTGGAAGCAATGCTAGAAGCAGAAACTGATTAAAATTTCACGCAACGGCTCCGCACCAACTCGAGTAGAAAGATTTCTGGAAAACTTCATCGTAATCATTTTCATCATAAACTGGATAGCCGAGAAAGTGTTCGACTCCATTTTTGCTACACATATTACATAGACCATTTTGCCTGCAATAGCGACATTTATGACAAAACAAGATCTTTACAATTTGTGACCCTCCACGGGAAAACAGGTAAAAAGGTGATGACACAGGCACGCTTATTTGACACGCTAAACAAAAGAAAATTCTCTTAACACGCTAGCAGCGTGTCACAACGCACGGCTCATTAAAATTTTCTTTTGTCTCGCATGGCACGGGAAAAACAAAGGAGCGTGTTCATTCTAACAAAGAAGCGTGTCAGGATTTGGAAAACAAAAAAGCGAGCGAAATGACACGCTAAGCGAGGGAAATGACACGCTAAGCGAGCGAAATACAAACTGTGTCGAAATGCACACTGACTATAAATATGTTTTTATTTCCCGACCGGCCGGCTCGTCTCTGTTTTCCTAAGAAATTTCCGTGTTGACAGACTTTGTTTACCAGCGTTTGTGCCTTTTGTTTGTAGATTCTATCAGTAAAATTCATTTTTCTTGAGCGAAATATTTTAATCGTTCGCATGGATTCCACTGTTTTGAAACGGCAAGACACACCGGCGGCAGTGTAACGCAACTTTACATCCACAAAAACGGCTTCCATTTTCGAGCGGCTTTCGTTCACTAGCCAATTATCTTCACAGAAAAGCTTCACCCATTTGAACGGCTACAACATGAGCCGCAAATGAAGGAAGCGAAATCTTTCATCTCTCGGTGAATCTACGCCCGAATGTAAACAATGGTCGCGAAGATGTTTTTACATTACTGCAGGTTACTGCAAGGAAAATAAGAGTCCAAGGGAAACTTTAAAGAAAGCGGAAGCGAAAATCGCGTAGTTAACATGTCAAGTAAACTGACAATCATGACGGGCTATTTAACTGTTTATTTTGGTCATTTTGACAAACTCCAGACGTGAAGGTCACGCCCTTCGGCGTGCTTTCTTGACCTTTCATCACGGTTACCGCCGAATTGAATGTTGCATTAAGATTATCGTAGGTGCATTTGAGAGGTATATTGTAAGTTACGTTATTTATGCTTATCTTAAAAATTTGTCCCTCATTTTTTGCTTATTAGTTTCATAAACAATTCTTTTTTGTTAGGTTGCTATTCGTTGTTCTTTTTCTGTTGTTTTATGAATTATACCTTTTACTTTTTGCTGATTCAGTAGGGATCGTAAAGCGCACGCACTTATCTGATCGATCCGATAGTGAAGCTGTTCTACAACGATGTTTTTGATTTTCTATTTATCACTGCCGTGTCATATCACACGCTTTTACTGAGTTAAATCGCACGCTTAGCGTGACATTGAACACGCTAACTTGAACAAAAGCTTAGCGTGTTAAATTCGTGCCAAACAAAAGCTACCGTGACACCTATTATTTTGCTTATTAAATATGCGCATATGCGTGTCAAATGTCACGCTTTGCGTGCCGTGTCATCGCACGCGTGCCCGTGTCATCACCTTTTTACCTGTTTTCCCGTGGAGGGTCACATTTTTTCATTGTGTTCGCAAAATAGTGCTTTGGCAATTGCATCATTTACTTTGTCCCAGCCAAGAGAGGCTCGCTGGATTAGTTTTATGGTAAGATAATACTTGTAGATTTTTTCACGAAGTTCTGGAGGAAGTTTTTGTACAGCTTCCAAGGTGTCTGCCATTTCGGCGTATATACTTGTTGGCATTTCTTTCTAAATTTCAATGCAAATGTTCCGCACTAATCCATTAATTAGTAAGATAGATTGATGGTTTCGTAGTAGTACTTTTTAGGACCACTATAGTTGTAATGTACATTGAAGATATCGTCGTAGTCGTTTTTATAATACAGATAGCCAAGAAAGTGTTTGACTCCATTTTTGCTACACTTATGGCAGAGCCCATTCCACATACAATAGCGACATTTACCGCAAAACAATAGATTTACAATTTGTTGATTATGTTCGCAAAAGGGAGCTTTGGTTATGGCTTCATTCACCTTGTCCCAGCCAAGAGCTTTTCGCTGACTGAGCTTTTTGTTAATATTCTCCTTGTTTATTTCTTTACAAAGTTCTTGTGTAAGTTTTTGTATGCCCTGGCAGTTATTTGATCTACCAACCATTTTTGACATATATACTTGTTTTCTTTCCCTGTTTACATTTTTATTTGGCAAAAGAATATTCACTAAATTTTGTGGGCTCATTTTTTTCATTTCTGCAATAACGTCTTCTGATAATAAAGTTGGTGTCAGTTTTTCTTTTTTGACATGTGGCAGAAATAATGTCAAATCTTCACCATAATATTCTAATCCTTTTGGTTTTTTAAAGCTTTGTTCCATAGGTCCTTTTCTTCCTCTACCCATCTCGACGTATATACAAGTGCAGATAATTGTTCAAATGGAAAATAATTCTGGACCACTTTTGTATATAGACAGTGCATACATTTCTTCAATAGAAAATAATTTTTTTTGTGTCACATCCGATTTCGCACCGTTGGACCATGTCTCGAAAAGTTTGTTTTGTCGCTGTGTTTGCTTTGTTTGCGCTTCTGCTGGTTTGTTTTCTGCTGTGTCTGCGCATAACTTCTATGTTAGAGTTAAATTTCTCTCAAATCCACCACACACATATAAAGTACTGCCGTTCTTGCCCACTTTTATGTACTAAAATTTACCATAAAAAAATGAGGCCCTTTAGGGCCAAATTTTTTATTTTAAACTGTTTACACATAAAAGTGGGCCAGAACCAGTACTTTATATGTGTGTAATATTCTCAGGGAAAATTAGTTTTCTGTTGTATTTTTCGTATTTTTCGTACTTACCGATTCTATTTGTGATTTTGCTGTTTTCTTTGATTTCTTACTTAGGACCCACTCGCACGATCTGTATGTCCTCTGCCAAAAACAGGAGAAAATATTGCAATTCAATTTTACGTTAGCTTAGAATTCCTTTTAATACAATGTATGACCACTCCCATACTACTTAATGTCTATGCACTCTGCCAAAGTAGCGACATAAATTATAAAGCCGATCATTAAGCAAGGGAATATTTACAACACCTGAATTCGGGATCGGCGTCGCAGCTGCATGCCATGCCCTTCCTTGCTTTTCCCTAAGGTACTGGAAGTTGCGGTAATGTGCCCGTACGTGTCTGCAAGCTCCATTTCTGTCCTCTGGTCTGCATCTGATTCTCGATCTCTGTCTGGACTCGCATGTTCAGCTTCGTCTACATCCGGTTGTCCATCTCTGCCTGTGTCTGGGCTCACCTGGCCAGGTTTGCTTGTGTTTGGACTCCCCTATGCAGCTCTGTCCATGTCTTGATCTGCTTGCACACCTTTGCCTGTGTCTGTACCCCCTTGCCCATCTTTTCCTGTGTCTGGATCTGCCTGCTCACAAATGCCTGTGTCATAGTCTTCTTGCTCACCTCTGCCCGTGTCAGGATCTGCTTGCTCACCTTTACCTCCGCTTTTACCCCCCTGCCCATTTTTTCCTGTGCCTGGATCTGCCTGCTCATCTCTGTCTGTGTCATAGTCTTCTTCCTCACCTACGGCCATGTCAGGATCTGCTTGCTCCCCTTTGCCTGTGTCGGTAGCCGCCTGCCCATCTCTTCCTGTTTCTGGATTTGCTTGCTCACCTCCGCCTGTGTCCGGATCTGGGTGCCCGGCTCTCCCTTTCTGGTTATCTGCTTGCTGTCTTCTTGTGTCTGGAACAGACTCCTCTACCCCTGTAGCTTGATCCGCAAAATCAACAGGATTGCTTAAAGTGACTCGATCGAAATAAATGACGCGCTGTATGCCTGTCTAAAAACTCTAATAACTTCACCATTTCTAACTCGATTTCCCTGAAACTTTCGCATTTTATACGAAATTTATCGTGGAATAATATGTATGTCAATATGTTGATCTAATATTCGTTAGTTTTGCGCGATGTTACATTTATTGAACACTACTTTTAGGATAAAATTGCTATTTACAGATAACTGAGCGCTAAGATTTCGTTTAAACTTCAGCAGTTAGCTCGTAATAATATCTTGCCATGACTGTTCAAGTTTCCGCAAAATCGTCGGAACAGAAACCCCTGTACAATTTGGACATCAAAATATTAACTCCGGGCGAGCTTCGAAGTTTGGAACACTCCAGCGCTTCCAAATCTCACCTAAAAGCACAACAACCGAAGAAAAAGAAGGTTCAATGAATCAGTTTTATTAGCTCCAAGTCACATTCGGCTATTTGCAGCGATGACAAAGTTTGAGCTAATGTTTTAAACTCACCTTTTGCGTTAAAATGTAGCAAAGTAGCCAAAGTTACGTTTTTCTGAATTATATGAAAACTAACCGGACGAATTGAATAAAACTACCGGAACATTTAAAGTGCCTATAACCCCCAAAAATTTTTTTCGCCTAACCAAATCTCTGTATGGAATTGGGAAAAATGTCGCAAAAATTTTTGAATTCGGTTAAAACCCGAATTTTTTACGAATTTTTAAAGTTGGCGCTGTTAACAGCACGACCGAGCATTCGGGAGAATGGGACTAGTGACGTCATTCCAGGCCATTGCCAGCGTCGCTCCAGTAACTCTCACGTTGTTTTGTGTGTGGGATAGAGTACTGAGGGTTAGTTTTTCGTCAAAAGAACTTTTATTTGACTCAACAAAAGTTCGAATATTCAAACGCACTTATAATGTCGTCCAGCGATTCTAGCTTTGACTCTAGCTCCGACTCTGAGGCCGCAGAGGTCGAGGTCGAGTACGACTTAGAAGTCGAGGGTTCATCAAACAACAACAACAACATACCGGTAACATGAATTCTTGACCTTCGCACAGCATGCACAGTTTAGTTAAATAAATTGAATTGCCTCGGAGTTTTAAAAAGGTATAAGATTAATTGACTTATCAGTATTTACTGTAAATTCTACAACGAAAGTCTGTACTTGCGTATGAATAATTTGCAGTCAACTATTCGTTTGCGGGAGCGGCCGGTACGCCGACTTTATTCGCTATTCATCACATTCATACGATCGATAATCTTAAATTTTCTGCTCGAGGTTAGGATTCAACTGAAAATATCTTGTCCTGCTTTTAAACCCTTAAGCTTAACACTTGTGCTAACTAAAGTAAAGCCCGAAGACGCCGCATCTTTGCGGTAAGAATCAGTGAAGAACTTGTTTTCCTTCGCTGCTAGTAATGTAAACAAAGTGTCGCGGAATGAGTCGATTACTAATTTGCATCGTGTGTACATGCAGGGGAGCGAATAAGTCTGAATAAAATCAGCAGCGCTCACTAGAATCGCTTAATGCTTCAAATAAATAGTGGTAATATTTTGGATCGGGAATAGAAGATAATTACGTGTACCTTGAATTCTACAAAAACTGTGGAGTCCATACGCAGAAAATTGAAGTTTGTGTGCGAAGATCGAAAGTCTGATTTTCATTTTCGCTGCTAGCACTCGCCGATCAAACCAAGATAGGTGACCAAGAAATCTTAAACTCTGATGTGCTTCGATTACATTGCCGAGAACTTGATGGTCTCCCGGTTTTTTTCGCATTTTGGCGCTCCGACCCGAGTCACGACCTACATACAACGCAGATCATATCGTGAGCGATATCACGTTCGACTGATGTACTGGATTGACGTCACGAATTTTATTGGACCCAGACCCTTTTGACCGGATCTTCGCCTCGGTCGTGTTTCTGATTATTGCGATTTTTTTCAACTTTGACGATTCACAGAAAATCGAGGTTTCAACCAAAATCAAAAATTTTTTCGGCATTCTGCTCAGAGAAATGTAAATATTCTTTTCCTTGAAAAAAATTTTTGGGGGTTATAGGCACTTTAAATGAATATCTTACACACACTTTGCGCTATTTTACGTTTCTGGAGCTACCTTGATGTGGATGAAATATATGTTTAAAGGGAAGCACTGCTTCAACTCTGTTGTGAACACGGCCTTGTTGTCATTTAAATTCTACAGCTGACGCTATGCAAATTTTTCAGATTTGATAAAAAATTGAGGAATTTGCACATGGACTAGGGGGGTGCATTGACAGTGTTTAGTCGCTATATGCTCTGATTTCTGAGGTCATGCAAGGGTAATCAGCGACGTCAGCATCGTTAATAGCATAGCTATTTGTCAAAATATGCATTGATTTATTGATTTTTTCCATTTCTTGTTTTAAAGTCTGTGTAAGGATTGTTTTCCTTGACATGGTTTGGATGGAAAATCAAAGCATGTAGCGACGGAACACTGTCAATGCATCCCCCTAGTCCATGTGCAAATTCCTCAAATTCTCATGAAATCCAAAAAATTTACATAGCGTCAGCTGTAGAATTCAAATAACAACATGGCCGTCTTCACAACAGAGTTGCAGCAGTGCTCCACTTTAAAAATATATTTCATCCAAATCGAGGGAGCTCCAGCAACGTAAAATAGCGCAAAGTGTGTGTAAGATATTCATTTTTATGTTCCAGTAGTTTTATTCGATTCGTCCGGTTAGTTTTCATATAATTCAGCAAAACGTAAATTTGGCTACTTCGCTACATTTTAACGAAAAAGGTGAGTTTATAACATTAGCTCAAACTTTGTCATCGTTGCAAATAGCCGAATGTGATTTGGAGCTAATAAAACTGATACATTGAACCTTCTTTTTCTACAGTTGTTGTACGTTTAGGTGAGATTTGGAAGCGCTGGAGCGTTCCAAGCTTCGAAGTTCGCCTGGAGTTAATATTTTGATATCCAAATTGTACAGGGGTTTCTGTTCCGACGATTTTGCGGAAACTTGAACAGTCATGACAAGATGGTATTACGAGCTAACTGCAGAAGTTTAAACGAAATCTTAGCGCTCAGTTATCTGTAAATAGCAATTTTATCCCAAAAGTAGTGTTCAATAAATGTAACATCGCGCAAAACTAACGAATATTAGATCAACATATTGACATACATATTATTCCACGATAAATTTCGTATAAAATGCGAAAGTTTCCTGGAAATCGAGTCAGAAATGGAGAAGCTATTAGAGCTTTTAGACAGGCATACAGCGCGTCATTTATTTCGATCGAGTCACCTTAACCCTTCCTTTAATCTGCTGAATTGTAGTAAAAATATCAAAGGATCACTTTCACAGCTATATATACACAGTTAGTACAGAAAGACAGTCTATAAATGGTTTCCAGTAAAAAAAACAAATCCGGAAACCAGACCACAGTAGGCGATACTCTAATAATATCTTTTCTTTAACCCATATATCAACAGTTTCAAAACAGAAGCGTCTGATACACCATTTTCCAGTTGAGACATTTCTTTGTGTTCTGCATGTCCTTTCATTCCCCAAGCATGAGGCGTAAATAGTTGGATACAGCCTTTGTTTCTGCGTGGCTATGGACCGCAGAAATTACAGAAATACAGAAATTACCAGCACAACAAGAACAATCTAGTAACGCGTGCACGAAGAAGTGTTGACAGATTATAAGGGCCGGCAAGCTACGATTTTCCTTATTGTCACGCTACACCTACTTATGAAAGCAGCAATACCCCTTCTGGTACCCAGTCTTCTTGGTACACTGTGTTGTGGTTCCGGTTCACTCTGTCGTGGTTACCCTGTCGTGGGTGTACGTACCAAATCTATATGAAAATTTCTGAGAAAGAAACTGCTTTCCTGGAAGACAGCGTCCACAAAGGTAAAAGAGTTGCATACGAGTCAGTGCATCATCTTGCGCACCTAACAAGCCGACTGAAAAATTTCAGAACGCTAATTTCTTCTTGTGTTACCTATCCCATGTCAAACGAGGTTTCATCAAAGGGGAGGCCTTCAGATTGCTCAGAACAAATTCCTCTCAAACAGCATTTTAGAAAAAAATCAAGCGCGGCCAATCACACTTACCGAGAGAGGTAGCCAAGAGAGTTTAGTCCAAAGAACTCTCGCAGAGGTTAGTTTACTCTCATTCGGCAGGCCCTTTAAAATGTTGGTCACCCATGACCGAAATTAGAAAAAATTCGCAAAAGTTGGCAGAAAGTGTGACAAGAGAATTACCCAGTCCCTCCGCAAATTTCAGCTGAAATGTGGCCTACACGACGAATACGCCCATTCAGTGTTTTTTCAAATTCAACATGGCGTCGGCTTTCATGATCATGAATCATCGCTTCTAGCTAAGAGAGAGTTCTCCAGCTCCTGGAAAAAGAGGATTACAGCAACCATGGCATTTCAAGTGAAGAAGACAGTGATTTGGATCGTCAGCTGCAAAATTAAGCGATGAATCGGGGTAAGAGTTGAGTAAACAGTACGGGACAGGACGTGAAACCACAAGGCCTGATCGAAAGACAATGAAATGCTGTATTATGGTTGACTTTTACGCTCGAAACCTTGTTGATAACTTTGAAATAAATGTCTTGGTTTGTATGTGAGCTTAGTGAGATCAATATTTTTGAAGGAGAAGGGTTTTTAGGCCAACAGGTTAAAAGATAAATGAGTGGAATTTGTGCGAAGAGTCATGTAAACAAAAAGATCGAGTTTCATACAGCATCATTCAAAAAACTGGTAAAAATTTTATCATTCTTTTTCAGCCAAACTTGCTGGATATGTTGCCAATATAATAAGGAACATTTTTGCTTTGATTTTTTCCTTATATCCTTAAACCATTGTGAAGTTTGTTGCTTTTTGTCCACTTTTGTGGGTCAATTTATGCTAATTTCTGTTAATTAAATTAATGTATGCAAAAATATTATCGGTTATTTTGAACAAAAGTATTTTTTCTGAAACCTTATTTCATAAACTTTCAAAAGAGGTATGACTTTCCTCTTAATAAGAAATCCCTTGTGAGAAAATAAATAAAGAACAAATTTGGTCAACTTTGACTGTTTTTAGGCCTGCTGAATAAGAGTTAAAACAGTAAGTAGGCCCACCAAAAACCAACCAAAAACAAACAAACATCTCCTTTTGTAATGCAATACTACCTGGCACTAGGAAAAACTGACATTTTATAGAGCAACATGCAACCATTGCTCAAAAAAATATTCAAAGAACCACACCTAGCATCGTGCAAAAGGAGAAGGTCTCTCAAAGATATACTCGTGAGATGAAAACTATGAAAATGACTAATACACGTGCGTGAAAGAAGTGCAGGCCTGTCAACTTATTTTTATCACTGTCAGGTCCAATACTGGAAGAGGGGGTCCGGACCCTCCCTCTGATCCGCCACTGACACGCTCCAAATTTCAAACTCCATTCCAATAATTCTCAATCTCGTCCCCAAAGCCCGTGATCCATCTGGACTGTGCCAGGAATCGAGACCTCTGGGCTAGACTGAAAGCCCGCCAAAAAAACTGCCAAATCTCATTGGCGGTTGAAACTTGTTAATTTCAACCACAGTCTCCGACGCACGCGCAGAATCAAACCACAACCAGGATTTCCTGGTTCCAGTTTTGGATTCGACCAGAGCCCATGCGCTTTCCGACCGCTGGTCAAAGGGACGAGATTGAATAATTCTTGAGTTAAAAAAATTGAATGCTGGCTGAACTGGAAAAAGTTAGTATTTCACGGGTTAAGTAAAACCACTCTAATACGCAGTAAGACACTACCTCTCTGAAACCTCTATTTTCATTCGCCCGCTGTAAACACTACCTCTATTGTTATTCAGGGATAAGGGCATTGTTATAGCCTGTTATGTATTGTTTTAGGAACCAATGAAATAGCTCGTTCCGAGAGGTAGTGGGCGACCCCTAATACGCACGGATATTTTGCGAGTTGTGTAGTATTTTTCCAAGCCTTGAAGGGGCGTGGAAAAATACGAGCAATGAGCAAAATGTTCGCTCGTATTGTATTTTAAACCATCAAATAAGGGGTTTATGATTCCACTAAAAAATAAAGTTGAGTTCGGCCGTTTTGTCGCTCCGCTCTTAGTCCATATTTTTGCCCTGTTCTACAGTGTAATAACGTGACATATTTTGCGCGTTCTTTTCCCTATATATGGTAAAATGGCGCAATAGTGGAAAAATGATTTTTTTGATCAAATAAACTGTAAACACTACAGTCCAAATAAATATTCACTTTTATCAATCCATCCTTGCATTTAAAAACAGGAAGACGATTTGTCTGGTGAATTCTGTCAATATGGATTTCTGCTAGGGGGATAAGGTCTAGACAAGTTTGTAGTGTACATGTATTTGCCCTGTTTTCACTAGATAAGAAGTCATTTGAGATGGATAACATGTTTGACATGTTCAGGGTAACAGAGAACTGGGAAAAAGAGCAGCACTTTCTAGACATTGTGAACTCTGACATTTAAGTCTTTACACAATTAAACTTTAATACAAAGCAATGAAAAACTTGTTTACATGAATATGTTATATGAATGTACAAAATCCATCTCATATATTAGCGGAGCTCCCGCGGGCACCTTTGGCGCCCGCGGGTGGAGCACCATTGCTATAGAAATTGGTAACCCATCAAGCCGAGAAAATTTGGATGTCACGTCCGTACATCCGTACTCACGGATAAGGGCTGGGGACGAGTTTGTCTTTGTCCTTGATTTGGAGTCCTTCTCTGGCAAACAGTAACACAAAGACATTGGTTTGTTGAGAGTTAACTAATTTCTCGTAGAAATTTGTTAAAACACTGTGTCACTTCAGGTTGTTTTTTCTCGCGTTTTCTTATGATCTGGACATTACATTGCAACTTAAACGAAGCGATTGGATGAAAAGGCACTAAAATAGTTGGTACGTGGTTCACCTTTTAACCTGAATGAAAGATGTGAAGAGAGCATGCTGGAAAACATAGTGCTTCATAAATATTTCTCACTCTATTTACTCATCAACTTTATGGAAACCTCATGCCAAATGATTTAGGACAACCGCTTAACGGGATGATCCGAAATAATTGCCGACTTGAATATGATATACATCGGAAAACACCGAGAGTTGAAGCACTGTGGCTGACCTTGGCTGAAAAGTAAATGTACGAACTTAGCATAAGTATTTTTATTCTTGCGCATGAGAATCTGTTTATACTTCATTTATGAGCGAATTTGAAGTTGTGTCGGTTTCGCATCTTTTCGTAAATATTTACAATTCGATTAATGCTGCTCTCAAACTTGTTCATGTTTGTACATTTTATACAGACATTGTGTATTAAATATTTCATTTGGACTAATTGTTTGGTGTTTTAGTTAGTCGAGTTAACTGTGATGTTCATTATTGGATTTTGAAAACAATATTAAATTATTAAGCTTCACGGATCAAAATCAGGATTTCGATTTGTAAAAATCCTGCAAACAAAAACGAGTTAAAGTACTCAGCGATACTGCACACCAAAATATTTTTAAGGTCTTTTAAGTGATCTATTATCCAACCGCTCTTTTTGGTACTCGATTGCATTTGTTTTGTTTCTCTTGTCAGCGAGTGCATTGAAATGATCTTGAAATCTTGTATGGGTAAACCAATATCTATTTCGCCGATTTCGTTGCGAGTTACCCTTGTTTGGGTCAGTGAGTTCAGACTACCTCCCGGGCTTTCCCTACCACATATTTGCTTACCAGAAATGAAGAAAATTGAATCAGTTCTCTGCATAAAATTCCCTCAGGTATTTAGCAACGCATACGATAAAACAGAATTAGAATATTATCATGAAACCAAACCGCAGCAAAAAGACAGGACGGTTCAAAACAACATTGTAAGCTTTATTCTAAGTTAGCGTGCACCACTTCCCAAATCACAAACTGTCACAATTCTTACACAAAATTTGACCTTCAAAACCGGCACCATCAATTTGCAGAGTTTGTTTCGCTGCTGTGATTCTCTCAGTTTGCCATGATGTGAGTTCATTTGGTTTACTGTGTTTAGCAGCGATTTACGAGTTGATTTTTTCCCCTTACTGTTTTGTATTAAATCAAAACAAGATCAAGGTCCTTTTTACATTGAATAACTCATAAAGATGTATTAATTAGTAAAAACATAAAAATGTTTACAAAGATATCTGTTGTGTGCTCCTACGTGTGTACGTGAGGAACCCAATAAAGTGCACTCGTCAATTTCGGTTTAACCTCGAAATATGTTGACATCGCTTTCGTCAACAAAACCATGAGAGGTTTTTACATGTAAGATATTTTATACTTAAAAGTTTAACCATACACGATTAAAAACTAATTTATTTTGTATCACTGTATAAGCTTAGAAATAGTGTGGCTACTTATTTGCTAATGATAGTAAATGGGAGCTCTGCTTTTAGGCCTGCCTAAATCTATATATTAATTTTAATGAGTTTTGATAGTTACTTTGCAATCCAGATTTATCAGGTGCCACTTTAGCAACCATCTCCCTGCACAATGTTTGGCACACAGAGGGCAAATGGGTTTATTAGTTTGTAAACATCAATATTGTTTTACTTCCAAGTTGGGTAAAAAATTTTTTTGCTATTGTGTCTTTTGAAGTCATAGTTGTGGTTATGACTTTATGAAATTTGGAATAATTTTTGAGGAAGACATTTCTAGCCCCTCCCTTTGCGCTTGTCCTGAATGTGAAAACCAAGATTTTCTAAACAAATTCTAATCAGTTTTGATACTTACATTTCTTGTGCTTCCCAATAATGTGTCATTCGAGGCCGAAACTTCCTGTGAGCTTACAACAGGGGTTTTCAACACGCTTGAGTGAGCATTTTATTGATACCAATGATGTGTCGTTTGAGGGAAAAAAACCCAGCGAGACTATCGCAGGGGTTTACAGGATCGCTTAGAGGGCATTCCAATGCAACTCTCTGAATAAAACGAAACAAAATTAATTAGTGAATACTTGATCAATGAACAAAGAATGATGATGAGAAAATATAATTCTTTACTACAACTTAAAGATATATAGTTCGTCTAGTGGAATTTTCCGGGTGTGAGTAGAAAAGGACGTTTGACTGACGTTTCGACAAATATTCCCTTAAATAACCAAAAAGTTTACAAAACACCGTAAAACATATTATTGCAGGGCTGTTGCCTTTTTCTGCAAGACTGTATGTCCATTTGCAGACTTGCCAGATCTAGAGTTCCATCTCCATACAGAATAGCACACAGTCATACTGATCACATGATAGCACTATGAACTCTACTTACTTGCTGGTGTTGCTGACACTGGTGGAGCTTTTGGTGCTGCTGATACTGGCCCTGAAACTTCATTGGCAGCTGATGAAGTAAACAATGAATAACAAAATCAACCTTGTGTGGCACCCCTCCAAACCTTACAAATAAAGTTGTCAAGCCAAGAACTGAACCCAGGTCTTCATGTTTGATGCATTGCCAGGATGATAAGTTCACGGTCCTAGGTAAAATGAAAGGGAAGAAGAGCCTGTCTGCATTACTTCGAATTCTGAATGCTGCCCTTCAGGAACCCCCCTGGTGTAATGCACAGCAAGGTGTCAAATTTCAGCCACTTACGAAGAAGATGAATGTTATTGTCCAATTGCATTTTCCTAAATAAAGCGAAACAAAATTAATTAGTGAATACTTGATCAATTAACACTGGACAATGAGGAGAAAATATAATTCTTAATAACTGAAACATTTGTATTAGATATAAAAATATTTTTAAATGTAACTACATGTAGAGCAAGTTGAAAACATTCAGTCAGGTATTTGGGCATGTACTAAAGCCCGAAACAACGAAACGAAACCGCCAAAGCAATCGAAACGGCCAAAACGAGCGAAACGAAACAAAATCACCAAAACAAGGAAAACCATTATTTTTATTGAGAGCTAACCGTAAACAGGCTAACCTGGGCATTTTTCAGTGATACTCAGGCTAACCGGAGTGCTATTTAGACTAACCTGAGTGCAAGGCAGGCAAGGTACACCCCGGTTACCCTGAATGGCACTCCGGTTAGCCTGAATATCACTCAGGTTAGCCTGTTTACGGTTAGCTCTCAATAATGGTAATGGGTTTTGCTTGTTTCGGTGATTTTGTTTCGTTTCGGGCATTTCGGCGGTTTCGCTCGTTTCATTTCATTGTTTCGGGTTTTAGTACATGCCAGGTATTTGTGCTTGAACTGAATTACAGCAGTTTAATTTCGGCCCATCCAAACTTCTACCCTTCAAAAGCATTCACAATGTTGTTACTGGTGAATGTTTTGATACGAATTGCAGCCTCATGCGCAAAGAGGCTTTGCAAAGCTTAATTATAAGTTGACAGATGCCCAAGTTAAATCCTACCAAAAACTGAGTACCATTCCACATACTACACGGAAATGTTACAAACATGTTAAAATACTTCAAATAAACATAATTGTTACATTGTAAAACTTACTTTACATTTCTACTCTCCACTGCCAACTGGTTGTACACAAAAAAGTTATACTGGCTGGCAGGCTTTAAAAGAGGTGCCAAATAAGATGTGTGACTTCAAACACATTCAATTGTTGTCGCTGTTGTTACAAACTTCTATGATGGTAAAATTGAAATCTCTCAGTGTTAGTTATCAGTAAGTAACAGAATAAGACATATACATGCAAGTTTCTCAGTCAATTGTAGAAATTTTTCATTCAGATCGAAAGCCGAAAGGCTTTGGAAAGCAAAATTTTTTCTTAAAAGTTCTTGCTAATTGTTAAACAGTTTCCAAATTGGCTGCAGGTGTAAGAATTTCACCTGTTACCTGCTAAACGTTAAACTTCTTGTTTGTTTATTTTTACAATTTTGAACTCGCAGAGATCAAGATTCATGGGTCATTTTTAATGGAAGGCTTTTTATCATGACTCATATCTCTGCATAACGGCAGAGATGCATGCCAACCTCAAGGATTGAAAATCATGCAGATAGATTACCATGGACATCTTTCGGCCAAGGTACGGCATTTCAAGTACTTGGCAAGCCAGTCCCTTTGTGCAGTGGAGTTCGTTCTTGACGTTGGAGCACACCTACGGGTTTCACACTTTCCTCTGCAACCACAGGGCCGGCGCAATGTCAGTCCAGTCAATCTCCAGCTCCTCTCCTCTATGATCATGTCTCTCTGCCCGAGTTGATCTGCCATCTGCAGAGACCTCTGTAATATTGTGTAGACTGTCGGCAACTCTGTGGGATTTGTTTGTTTCTGACGGATCAGTTACAAGCATCTCCTCCGCTTGTTTTAAAGATGTTTCAACCTGTAATAGTTCTTGCCTTCTTTTTTTGCTTTTTCTTTAGCATATTCAATTGTGAATTGTCGCACATGATACTTAATTAAGTCCCACAGAACCCTTTTGTCCAACACTTCGTTAAACTCCTTTTGCCATTCAGGTATTTTCTGATTAAGCATTGAGATATAATAATCGTCATTAACTAAACTTGAATTAAATTTCCAGTATGAAGGACCTCGTCCCTGTTCATCTAAGCTATTGAAAGATATCGTTGTCGCCGAATGGTCAGTTCTAACTGCCGTCTTGATATTAGTTTCCTCCACCTTACTTGTGACTGTCCATCTCGTGTACAATTCGTCGACTGGCAGCCTTCAAAAAAGGCTCCAAATATGATGTGTGACGTCGAAAACATTCACCTCATTGATTGGCTAAGAAACAAGAGGCACTAATGACTGCATACATGTACAAGCTGCGCTTCTTTCACATACCAGTTTCCAATAATTGGAGTGATTTCACAATCAACGATTCCAACAGTCGTTATAAACAAATCTATCTTCGTGACACCAAGTGCTGAGTTATGAAGTTGCGCGTTTGTTGTCAATTGCCTGTGTTAGGGAGGGTCCGAAAAGGAATATCTGGTGCATTTTAGGTCATTTTGTCCTTTCCCAAGATCGACCCAATATTTATCACTGGTTCAACAAGCTTCATGAAGCTTTCTTATTTTTAAGAAAAAGATGATTGAATTTTTAATGAAATGGTACCGAGTGGGCCAAGCCGCACAACTCGGTTACAAATACGTCGATGCTCCCTATAAACCTGGGAGAGACATGTAATACAAATAGATATTGAACAAAGCTAAGTTTGTATTCCTGCCTCCAGCACAACTGAAGCTTTCTGACTCCACGTGATCATACAGTGTTTTAACCAACTTAAACAGAACATGTGCAGTCAATCCAGCAGCCATACATATGGAATGGGATTGCACACTACCACTGAAGATTTTTCTTTGCCTTGTCTCTCTTTTTAAGGCACAAGATGCTGGTCTCCAGGATTGAAAATCAGGGTGACCACCAATTTTGCATTGAGATTTTTCTTCTCAATCCTCAAGATGAAGCTAAAAATAGAGCTCTCCTAATTAACCAACAAGAATGCAGTGTTTAGATTTTAGTGCTCACAAACTACTTTGATTTCTAGATGTAAAGTTTAAAGATGTCAGATGTTTTTTGTCTTCAGAATAATCTTTACTACCCATTCAAGATTCAAAGCTGTGGAATCAAATGGTTCCAACAACAGCATCTTGTTGAAGAAATAAAGTCATATGATTTTCTGGCAAGGCCGTATCAAATGCCAGCCATTATTCTGCCCTACAGGATCAAGGGAACACCAAGTTGCACCAATCATAATATACACAGTACAGTTATGAACTCAATTGGTTATAATAATAATAATAATAATAATAATAATAATAATAATAATAATAATAATAATAATAATAATAATGTTTAAACAGGGGGCGATCTCACATAAAGTGGTTTTCAGAACGGCCCTGTGGTTACTTACTGTCTGCTTCTGGTGCTGGTGCTGCTTCTGATTTTGCTGCTGCTGTTGCAGCTTCTCTTGCAGCTTCTGCTGCTGCTTCTTGTGGTGCTGCCACGGCTGCTGTTGCTGTTCTTGCTTCTGCTTCTGTTGCAGTTGCCGAACCTTAATTAATTGAAAAATAAACAAGCAAATTAACATTAGAAAGTAGCTGCCAGAAAAAGGGTGTGGGAGTGATAATTGATTAAAGGAGGATCAATTTTGTTCTTTCCTACAGCACTGAAAATACTCAAAACAATATCAAAGCACCTTACAAACATTTTGTAAAAGTGGTCATTATATATGTCAGTTTTTTTATGGTGTTGCTTGTGCTGGTGTTGGTGTTCCTGACGCTGGTGGTGCTTCTGGTGTTGCTGACTCTGCTGGCACTTCATTGGCAGCTGCTGCCACTGCAGCTTTTGCTGCCACTTTTTAGCAGCTGCCATTTTCCTGGCAATAATTTCAGCTGATGAAGTAAACAATGAATAAGAAAATTTACATTGTATGGCACCCCACTAAACCACACATAGAAAGGTGTCACGCCAAGAACTGAGGAAGAAGGAGGAGGAAGAAGCTGGCAACGAGTTTGACACAAAATCATTTCATGGCCAATAAGAAATACTGTGAAGGTTCCACGTTGTCTTGAGCATTGTAATTTCCTTGGGAGTTTTGTGATGGTAAACCTTCGCTAAAGCTATCCCTTTGGAAATGATTAACATAGTTGATCAAAAAATAAGCCGAGTAGTAATATCGGAGTCCATCAAATACCACTTCGGGCGCACCCGCCTAATTTTGCCTCTTTCCGGGACTAGTACTCCGGGGATAAACCCCTTCGTACTAGGGAAAGAGGCAAAAGGCGGGTGCTGCTCAGTAGTATTTGATGGACTCCGATATTACTACTTGGAAACACCACCCAAAACACCGCCCATTTAAAGGAACGCAGCAGTGATGTAACAAAGTTCAATAAATTATGGGAGATCTGATAAATCAAATTCAAAATTTGCCACCGGAAATTCGAGAAAACTTTTTAAATCAGTTTACAAAGGTTCAGTTAAGAAGGCGCCAACTTGAAGGGTGGGAAGAAGTGAACCATGAGATCAGAACTTTACCAAAATGTCCACATGAAGAGAGAATAGTGATAAGCTACCAATGCCCAAGCTGCAACAAAATTGAGCAAAACAGCCACAGTTGCAAAACAATCGAAGAACTGGATTACATCTTTGTCAAGCATAGGGTCTGCAAAGCCTGCAAAACCAGCAAAATTCAAAATGCAACAAGCGCGGCAGCATGACTAGAAGAACAAGAAGAAGTGGACTTAACAGACATGGAAGAGTACGATTTGACGGGAACAGGAGAGCCGGTTTACGAAACACCAATCATGACGCCACAGCTGACCCGCAGAATTATGGCAAACGAGTTTAGCCCGGACCAGGTGGAGTACATAATAAAGAAAAGTTTGCGCTTTTAAGAAGCAGCATCAAGAATAGCTTCCACAGCTTGAGCGGTAACAAGTTTGACGTCATTTGCCCGCGAAGGGGAAGAAAGGTCTTTGAAAGCGAACACGAGCATGTGGACCAACACAATCATTCCGTCACGGTATATGTAAATTGATATTTTTTTGCTCGCATTTGGAGAAAAGCGGCAGCAAGTTATCAAACATGGACATAGCTGAATCAATGCAAAAACTGACACCCGAGCAAAAAAAGCTTTTTAATAAAAAATTGGCAGAGGTAATGGCGGTAGCAGCGAAAAAGTTCGAAGAAGAAATAAAAAAATATCAAGAAGACCCCTATGTGTATTTCAATGGAAAGAAAATACAGAAAACCCTAAGGCAGTTTATCCCATACACGGAGGAAGAATGGGAAAATTACCAGCGGGACAAAGCCACCAGAGACAATAAACAGCTGATAAACTTCATAGATAAAGTTTTTTTCGAAGACGGTGCGCTGCAATTTAAAGAAACACAAACAAATGCAATAGCAATTAACAACAGGTAAACAGGTAAACAGGTAAACAGGTGAACAGGTAAACAGGTTAACAAGTGATGGACACATTAGAACTAATACAAGCACTTCCGGCTGAACTTCGAGAACAAATCTGCAAGGAGTATGTAAAAATAAAACTGTGGCAACGTAAAATGGAGGGCTGGGATGAAGTGAATAAAGCGATTTTGGAGGCCCCCTACTGTTTGAAAAACGAGCAGATCACGTGGATTCTGCACTGCTACAAATGCGAGCTAGAATGCCAGCGGAACTACCTCTGCAGCCTCTGTTACACAAGAAAAAGGCAGAGAGAGTATTTAGGACCGGACATATTCGATCCAGAAGAGTACGACCCATGCTTCGAAAAATGGATAACAATCAACAGCAGAGTGTGGAGCTACACCCATTAGCGCTATTGAGACGTCAAAAGTAAACCCACCACAACTTCTGTATTTGACATAAATAGGCGTGACGGCAAACTTACTACCTAAAAGAAAAATCGTCCATTAAAATTAAACTTACTAACACACGTTTTGTATTAACTAGGGGTGAAAATGCGGTGCCAGGCTGAGATAAAGTAAGTGCAAAATATTCCCCCGAATCTAATATTATTCTTTGACCGTTAGAAGTTTGGGGTGCAGCATATTGGTATTTTAAACCATTAGCATTACGTACGCTTGTAAATGGAGCGTTAGTTAACAAACCGCCGCCGGATACTCTAAAACCAAAACCTATTCTTTCATAAGTTCGAGAGGAACCCTTTACTTCGATAATTAAAGCTGAGACACCCTCAATTAAACAAGCAAATGGCGCCATTACACGAATGTTATTACCGAATTTAACAAAAGTTCTATTACCTTCTTTATTTTCATTGTAGATCCATTCTCCAGTTATCACTATTCTAGGTTGCAAATTTCTTATAACATAACCACTTAGATCTAAATCTTTTTGTAACCTGATTGTATCGTTTTCTATTTTGTACCCTCGATCATAATTTTTCAACGAAAAGCCGTTTAGATCTAAATCTGTTTGTAGAGTAAAATCGCCGTCATCGATAACAAAAGCCTGATCGTAAACAGTTCCGTCTACATCTGTTTGATAACCCTTTACCCCATAAATAATCAAAGCAGCCTTTTCAAGTGGCGAAGAGCCATCATAACCCGAATTTGAAATATCGAGATAGATTGTGTTATCATTGTCTTTGTATTTGCGCGTGTGAATAATGGTGCGTGAATATTTCGGGCTGTGACTGTTGAAGTGCTTGGTATGGTAATTAAGAGTATCAACCGGGTTAGGGGTTGAAGCACTTATAAACCAATCAGTATCAACTTTCGGGATAAAGAACTCGACACATATAGTGTACTCTCCTTCGGGCAGAGGTTTTTTATTCAGCTTTAAGCGTGAGTTGAAAGAATTGACACCAGTTCTTACGAGATTGAAAGTATAAGCTTTTTTATTCACACTGTGAAGGTTGGATGTAAAGTCTTCAAACGTAACAGAAGTAACATTGTTTACATCTGTAACACCTGACCCTCGCTCCAAATAGGCTAAGGCATTCTTTTTATGTGAGTGTCCTGCTGTAATTGAATTTGAGCCCACATATTTTTTCATTGAACCAAGATTTACAGCATCCTGATCACCCGTCGGATTCGCAAGTTGCTTTATCGCATGGTCTTTCATGAGAATATCTCCAGTAATATTAACGGTTGATACATCCCCACTATCACCCTTTTCACCTTTTTCTCCTTTTGGACCAATAGCTCCTTTCGAACCCGCAGGTCCAGTTGCTCCAGTAGGTCCCGCGGGTCCTGTAGCTCCAGTTGGTCCTGTAGGTCCCGTTGCTCCCGCAGGACCAGCAGGTCCGGTCGGTCCTTGTAGGCCTGTATCACCTTTTATTCCTTTTTCTCCAGCATCACCTTTATCTCCTTTAGGACCTTGTGGGCCAGTATTGCCCTTATCACCTTTTTCACCTTTAGGGCCACGCGCTCCAGTTGCGCCAGTTGGACCAGCAGGGCCGGCAGGGCCGGTTTCCCCTCGGATTGAAGTAGACTCTTCATGTGTTTGAGTTGCACCCGTCGCACCGTTAAGAAACCCCATTTCTATATATTTTCATCAAAATTTTTGAGTGTGGTTTTTTTTGGTTTGTCGTGGTATAAAAAAGAATATTTAGCATCGGTAGCCCTTTCAAGCAGCTCTCTGCCAATTCCCAATTCATCAGCAATACGGTTATTTTCTTTGGGAAGAAAGTTGAAAATGCAAAAGTGGCTACAATTATCTCGGATGTTTTTGGGGACCTTAAAATAGCTTTGAGAAAGATAAATGACGCTGCAATTGCGGTGGCGACCGTTGATAAAATAATCGATAATGTCGTTTTGGTTGCTTTCACAAACCATGTCATCGAAAATTACAATCTTTTGATTGTCAGTGGACAGCGTTTCCAAAGGAATAACATCGTTGGCGCCTTCAATAACATCATAGCCAGCCACAGGATTGACTCTTGTGTCGAAATCATCAATCATATATTGGTACTTGTCTTGATGCAGGTTCTTAGCGCAAAGGTAAATTTTGTCGTAGACCAACAACTTGTAAATCATATGCATGAGAATATTTGTCTTACCAGAGTTGCTTGGCCCGCAAATAAGCATCCGAAAGGTATCTGCTGGCATACAGGGGCGGCCTTGTTTGTAATTACTTTTTGTAGTCAAACTGGGGTCGTAATTGGGAATTTTCATTTTTTTTCTGTTATATATACGGCAAAAATATGTCCATGAAGAAGTGGCGAAAACTTGTCGATGAAAAGGCTGAAGTTGAGCAGCAGAACGACAAAATCCTCGCGACAATAAAAAATAACAAAATCAATAAAGAGTTTGGCCAGCTATCAGGTGAGGATTTGTTCAAACCTATCACATCGCGGCTTGACAAACTCCAAGTAGGGACGGCCCCAAAAGAAGAGGAGGAGCAGATCCCAGACTATGGTATGGAAGAGTTTGATTTAAACAACCCCTTCGACGGAGATTTTAGACCGGATGCGGAAACTCCACCACCATCACCATTACCAACACCACCACCATCACCACCACTACCACCATCACCACCCCCATCATACTACACATCATCACCACCACCATCACCGTTACCACCTTTGGCCGAAGAGGAAGAAATGGAAGAAGTGCAACCAAGCGGTGGGGTAAAACCCAAAGAAAGTAAATGGGGGCCACCACAAGAACTGGTTATCAAGGGATCAGAGTCAGTTGACCTACAGAATCTGAACAGGATGTTAACAGTAAATAAAAACAATCCGAACTATGTTGTAAAAAGTGAAACATCAAAATTCAGCGGCTACACAATGGCAAAAATAAAAAAGGCAAGAGATGAAATTCTTGAAAGGAGAAAAAAAAGGATTAAAATCCCCATACAGCAGCTGATGCCCGATGTTGATGATGATGAACCCGACAGAGAAATGGAAGGAAGCGGAAGTGTTGATCCAAACGCTTTGGTTGAAAGGCTACACTTAAGCCTGGCGTCTATACAGGCGGGCAACACTTCACTGAAGCTGAAAAAACAGGTCAAGCAGATGTTGGGGTTGCTGGTAAAGCTAAAGGAAATAACACAAAAAGAAGCCCACAAAATTTTGGGAAGTATTATATAAGCAACATGTCAACCCATTTTCATTTCAACCTGTTGCTTGACTCGCAGCTGGCCAAACAAAACAACGCCAACAGCAAGTCACATGACTTCACAATTAACTTTGACCCGCCAATCGCTTTAGATCCCTTCAAAAAGTACAAGGCGGCGTTAAATGAGCTGGTATCTATGTCTTATTCATGGTACAACATCGCGAAACAGTACAACAACAACAAGTTCAAATGGCGGAAAAAAACAGAGAACTGGAAAACCGTGACAATCCCCGACGGAATGTATGATTACGACGGTCTTAACACCACCATTCAGGCACTAATCGGAAGAGTGGATCCCAAGGATGAAAAATCCAAGTTTATTTTCCAGCTGTATTTTCACACCACAACGTATCGGGCGGTTATTTTGTTGGAGGACGGCTACGAGCTTGACCTAACCGAAGGTGAATTCGCTCCGTTGCTGGGTTTTGACAAGAAAACAATAGACGGAGCGAATAATAGGAGCGACCGCGTGCCAAATATAACAAGAGGCGTCGACTGGATCTACATCCATTGTGATCTCATTACAAGGGCTGTAGACAACATCGGGGGTGACGTTATGTTCTCTTTTTCAACTGCTGAACTCTCCGTCAGCCACCCCTTTTCAAAAGAGCCCCGCCGCCTCCTGTGGCACCCGGTGAACAAAAATAGAATCAATGCGATAAATATCAAAATCACGGACGGGCGCAACAACATTATAGATCTGAATGACCAAGACGTGGCTTTAAGTATCATCATCGAAGAAGAAAAAGAAAAATAATTTACACCTAAGTATAATAATGAATCATCCGAGCGAGTGGACGAGATATTATGACGCGCCAAACGGCACATATAGATACAAACACAAAGGTACGGGGGTTGTTAGAGACACCCTGATGAATATAGGAAACCGGTTCAAAAAGCAAGTCACCCGTCAGACGTTGGAGAAGGCTGTAAATGAAGCCTCGAAGCAAATGCTGAAAAAAGCCGCAGAAAAAGCAGAAGAAAAAGCGGCTGACAAGATACAAGCGGTTTTGCGAAGTGGGGTTACCCCACACCCCCAAGGTAAAAAGACTCCAAGCGTAAAACCAAAGGGTAAAAAGACTCCAAGTGTAAAACCAAAGGGTAAACAGAAACTTAGTACCGAGTCGAAACAGAAACTGAAGAAGATGCTAAACCCTGGGGTGGCAACTCAGTTAAGCGGGGATTCACGGAAAAAGTTGCAGCAGATTTTAAACGCGGGTCGGGCTGCAAGGATGAAAGTAAACCAATTGATAGCAGAAAATTAAAATAATTTTTTAAAAAGATATATAGGACGCAAGATGTTCAGAAGCCACAGGCATTTGGAAAAAACAGAGTATGTTCGTATCATGTTAGACAAACCGATCACTATCCCGGGAAACAATCAGCACCAGGTAAAGACAAACTATAAATTCACACTCACCGACCGAGACAACTGGTATGACTGGTATAACGCCTACTTCCGGGCTGATTTCACTTTCGAGGCAACCGCGGATGGTGCGCAAGTTGCAGCAGATGCTAGGTCAGCACCCGTTAACGGCTCATTTTCACTGATAAACAAACTTGTGGTAAAATCATCGGGCAAAAACATGTACAACGTAGACAACATTCACAAGTTAATATTTATCAAAAACTTGTTGGATTTCTCTGATGACTTTGCAAGGAGCGCGGCAAAAAACCAGTTTTGGTATTTGGATACAACGAATAGCAATGTAACGGCCGTCGCTGCCACTAACCTTGGAATCAGAGAAAGGGGTTTACTTGCCCATGCCGGTCTCACGGTTGAAACCCTTATACCGCTTAACAGGTACTCATTTTTCGAAGAGTTGGGTGACAAGCTTCTCCCCCCAATGCAGATGGAGTTCGAAATTGAGCTACAATCGGATGCAGAGCTGATTTGGCAAAACGATGGCACAGATCGCAGGGTAGTGGTGAGAAACTTCGAGCTGTGGGTTCCAATGCTGCGTTTCACCAGCGAAGGACAAAAGCTCGCAAATGAAAACTTTTTGAAACCTCAGAAATGGACGTACCTGAATGAAATGATCCAGCCCAGGAGCAGTCGGCGTGACGCTTTCGGACAGTGGCAGATAAATCCTGGTATAAAGGATGCCAAACATGTTTTCATTTTCATACAACAGTCAAGGAAGGAGAAGGCCTTGACTCAAAACCCCTACTTCTTTGACACCTTTAACATTGACGGAGACAATTCAGCCAAGCTAGCGACCTGCCGGCTACAGTACGGCTCTTCACAGTACTATCCAGAGCTGGACTACGACGAAAACTTCAAACTGCGCATTCTTAATGACTTGATGAACTACAGGTACCGCAAAAACGACTACAACACCGGTGTTCAGCTTCAGCCCAACAACTTCAAGGATTTATACCCAGTACTCTATTTTGACCTACGTGAAAACAAAGATAACATGACCAACGACCCGAAGCAGATGGTTTTCCACTACAGACTCAATGAGGCTGCCAACGCGCAAGACTACACTATTTATGCAGGAATTTTGTATGAGTCCGAATTTGCTCTCAGGCAGGTGGGTAATGAGCTGGTGATGGTTTAAAAGTGAAATAATTTGTATGAAATATAAGAGATGCCGAGTGACTGAGCTTCATTGAAGTGTACGCTTTATTGATTTCTTTTCTGACGTCGTTTAAAAGTGAAATAATTTTGTAAGAATGACGACTTACTATCCGCACAAGATTTCACTTTCAGATGGGCAGAAGGTAAACCTCGCGCGAGCTTTTGGGCGAGGAGAAGCAGTTACACTCAGATTTAAAAACGAGGCTATAACCGGCGGTAGCGACACTTTGCACTTAACCACCAGGCAGATCAAAAAAATAGAGCGCGCTATCAAAAACAAAACGGGTGTGGACATAGACATGAGCAAGACACAAATCAGACGTGTGCGCAACGCTATCAAAAAAACAACAGGCGTGGATAACGCTATCAAAAAGAAAACAGGATCAGGTATGCGGGTAAAACCTCCAACAGGTGGAAAGGGTATGCGCATCAACCCTCCACCATTTATGCGCCCTCCACCATTTATTGGTTCTTGGGGTGATCAAAAAAAAGCCCGCCTTCGTTGATGTCCCCTTAACTGATTATGACTTGCAGCGGTGGTGCCAATACTTGAAAATCCCCATCAAAGGTATATTTGCGAGAGACGAGATCCACGTGAAAAACCACTCCCCTTGTATAATCAACATGGATGATCTTGGAGGGCCAGGCACCCATTGGGTATGCTGCTGGGATGGAACTGAATACTTCGACTCTTTCGGTTTACCTCCACCCGCGGAATGGGAAATTGAGTTGATTCTTGAAGGTAAAAAAACCTTTCTACGAAATGACAACCAGCTTCAGGAGGAATCCAGTGTGCGCTGCGGCTACTACTGTCTGCTTTTTCTGAACGAACGTAACAAAGGGCGGACATTTCGAGATATTTTGAGCATGTTTTCTGAAAATACGCGCGCCAACGAGGCTGTGGTGAAGGATTATTTTACACATAATGTATAGGATGGATGTTTACTGTGTGAAAGAAAAGCGCTTCACACCTAATGTGGTGGGAAGTGAAAAAATTACAACCGCAAAAAACGGCAGAAGACTGCTTAAAGTAAAATGTGCTAGCTGCGGCATTACCAAGACAAGATTTATAAGTGACAGTTGGGTTAAGCCTGAAAATAATAAAACACAAAGTGGTGCTGCTCAAGAAGGAGGTAATATTTTGGATCCAATATTTAAGTGGACCAGAAGGGGTTTACCCAAAAAGAAGAGAGAAGAACTTGCACGCGCTGAAAAAAGAATGTTTGGAGGTGGAGTTCTTGATACAGTTGGAAATACAGCAGCTGAAGCTTTCTTTGAGTATGGAGTTCCTTATTTAGCAAAGCAAGGTGTGAAACAAGGAAGATACTTTGCAAGCGAGTTTCTGAGACAACCAGAGTATCAGAAGAAGTTAGCCAATAAAGCCAAACCAATCGCGAGAAAAGCTGTTAATTACACAATTGATGCTTTGTCTGGGGATTTGTTGACTAAAGCCTCAAACAGATTAAGACCAAAAGATATGATACCGGGAAATAAGATGAAAGGTGGGTGTCACAATTAGTGAGGTAAACCCCCACCCCAAAGTCAAATGAATTTTCTTTAATTATATAAGATGGAGGTATACTGCGTGAAGGAAAAGCGTTTCACACCCAACGTACCGGGAAGCGAAAAAAACACTACCACAAAAAATGGTAGAAGGCTGCTTAAAGTAAAATGCGCAAGTTGTGGCATTACCAAGACATGATTCGTTTCTAATAAAACACAAAGTGGTGGTAATTATGATATGAGAATTTATGCAGGTAATCGAGTAGATGACCCAACAAACCCTCTTTACCAACGTGGTGGGCGGGGTTTTGATTTGCATAAAGCCATCGGCAAGCTGCCTAAGCCAAAAAAGGGGTGGACGCTTCCTGGTCATAACTATACAGGGCCGTACAATCCCCTTGAAAAACAGCTTTCTTACGACCCCAAGACGGGAAAGATATTAAAGATTTACCAGCAGCCCACAGGCGCCACGGACGCAGTTGCAATGCAGCATGATGTTGATTATGCCGTCTGTGCAGGCAAGAAAAATGAGAAAGGCTGCAAACATGATGCAGACAAAAAAATGGTGAAGGCGCTTGACGCTATTCCCAAAAACAAACGGCAATGGGGTCATGCCGCGGCCCGAAATGCAATCAGCTCGAAGCAAAAAGTGGGATTGGGTGTCGGTGAAACGATCAATAAAAAGATCGGCGAAAAAATTCCAGGCTTTCAACCGGCTCAAGATGTGGCTGCTGCAATCATGGCTGTCACAGGTGGTGATAAGGATTTGTTTAAAAAGTATTGGAGTGGTGATATCGCAAAAGGTGCCTTTAACACGAAAACCGGTCTGTTCAGCAAAAAGTTCTGGACACACCCTAAAAATACAACTGGGCCATGTAATCAGGTTGTATATAAAAACGGAAAATGGCATAACCAATATTGCGATTAGATTACACATTTTTAAAACACATATATAGGAAATGGATTCTACATCAAAATACCGGCTGGCTGAAATAGAAAAGATGAAAAAAAATCTTGAAAACCAGTTGGCGCATTACTACCAAACCTCAGCCAAGTTTAGACGGTGGCACACGCGTTGTCAAACAGTATGCGGGTTAACAGGCGGAGTTGCTGCCATTCTTACAGGCTCTGGGCTGGGTGCTTCACTTTCTGCGGTTGGCATTGTTGTTGGTGGGCCTTTAATCGCGACTGGCCTCTTGTTTTCATTGGTGTCAACCTCCAGCATTGGCGTCGTCAAATTTTTCCTGCGTAAAGCGAAAAAACACAAAAAAATGGAGACTTTGGTTGAAGCTACGCTGAGCTCAATCAACTCTCTCATATCAACCGCTCTTGATGATGGTGAAATCTCTGACGGGGAGTATCAAAATATTGAGAAAAGGTACAACACCTTTACTACTGCAAAGACAAAACTGCAGTTTTCAAACCACGTTGACGGTGGAGTAAAGGTTAACAAAACATCAAAGACAACTTCTGTTTAATGGTGGGGTGTTTGCCTCCAACCACCATTCGTTGAAACTTTTTTCGGCTTTATTTCTGGTTTGTACCATCTTCGGCAATCTTTTCGTGAGCTTTCCCAGTATTGCATTTTTCTCCGGCCAATCGATTGATGAGACCTTTTGAAAATAGTTGTATAAAAAACAAACGTAGTTACACGATCCGGGGTAGCAACTCAGTTGCTGATACCGCTTGAACTGGTGAATGACATTGCCCAAAAAAGTCAACCCCATATTGTCACCGACCTGATCTACAGAAATGCCGACTTTTTTTAGTACCGCAAGTAAATACCATAATTTGAGGTGGTGTCTCATCTCTTCGTGGGGCTCATCCGGCAGTGGGGGTTCCCATGAGTAAAAGTCAAGATCTTTTTCGGGTTTGATTTCTTTTATTTTCGCTTCCGCCTCTTTCACCCACATTTCGTCAAGCTCTTGGAGGCTTTGTTGTCCTCCGAACATCTTTGGAAAAGGGGAAGGGAAATCGAAACTCATTTTGTTGACATGTATATATGACCGCGCATAATTATTTAAATGGATAGAAAATTAGAGCGGCATTATTACAGCCCGCAGGGTTACTGGAAAGGCATTTCTGCCATTAAAAAATTAGCGGTCGCTGCAAAGGTTCCTGAAGTTGTTGCCAAAGAATGGTTGTTCAAACAAGCGCTCTGGCAGATTTACCTCCCCGCACCGCGCTACATTCCTCGTCTAAAATTCGACGTGCCTACACCCAACAAAGTGCATCAGGCAGATCTTCTTTTTCTGCCACATGACAAAGTGGGGTGTAGCACTTATAAATACGCGCTTACCGTTGTTGATGTTGCCAGCAGATTCAAAGAAGCTCAGCCTTTAACTTCTAAAAACTCTGATGAGGTTGCCAAAGCTTTTAAGACAATTTATACACGTGGACCTTTGAAATGGCCTCAACTGTTGCAGGTTGATCCTGGGCGTGAATTTATGGGCGCTGTTACAAAAGAAATGGAAAATCACAAAACTTCTATCAGACGTGGCCACCCTGAAATTCATAGAGACCAAGCGATCGTTGAACGTTTCAATCGTACCTTGGCTGAGCGTTTGTTTGGGTATCAGTACGCGGTTGAAATGCGTTCACCTGAGGGTTTGCGGTCTACTGAGTGGGTAAAAAGGCTCCCCAAAGTTGTTTCTGCTCTGAACAACCAAGTCACTCGATTAATTGGTATGAAACCTGCTGCCGCAATCAAGAAAAAAAATGTTTATGCAGAACCGTCAACTAAATATTTGAGACCTGTTGGAGAAAATGAAAAAAAGCTGCCCTCCATAGTTTTGGTTCGGTATTTGTACGAACCTGGTGAGCTTGAAGGCGGGACGAAAAGAGCCACTGATCCAATCTGGTCTTTAGATGTCTTTAACCTTGAACGTTCTTTTACCAAACCGAATCAACCTGTTCTCTACTTTTTGCGCGACGGACCTAAGCGTGGTTTTGTACGTGAAGAACTGCTTGTTGTACCTCCAAACACACAATTACCCCCAACTAATGTAAACTAGATATGGTATTCAATTGGTTCCGTGTGTATTCCATCCGGCAGCACCCATCTTTTGTCATAATATGCGCTCAACCCCAGCTTCTCTTGCTCGTATGTTACCATGTTCCCGTCCCGCATCCGGAATCCGCGGTTTGTTGCCATGTCTTTGTTTCCATTTAGCGCTGCCTTGAAACGGTGCCAGTTGATTTCGTTTTGCCTCTTCGACATCCCCTTTGAGCTGAGCTTCTGCTTTTTTGCTTCCCCATCTTCTGTATAATAACATTTTGAGCACAGAGCTATCATCCGCTCACCTTCGAATTCTTTTTTGAACAGTCCCGGCGTTCTTCCGCTCCATTTGTCCCATGCCAGCCAGTTCTTTTTTTCCGCCTCAAACTCCGCTTTCATTTCCGGTTTCACAATGTCTTCCAAACTTTTTCCCGAGATTGCCAGATAGTTGCTGTCCGTGTCCATCTGGATCAGCTCGAAATCTCTTCTGTCGATGTACCTATCCAAGAAGTCGTAATAAAATTCTAGCATCCGCAGTTTGGCCAGCTGATAGACCGCGATTCCTATTTGGAAGGGTCTTCTGATTGTGATCCGCGGTTTCCGACTTTCCAACTCATATGCTTCTCCTATCTCATCCAAGTCTGAAAAGTATGCGCTTCTCAATGCTCTGTCCACCACCTTTTCATCTTTGGTGTAAATTACGTTTGTTTGCCGCTCTAGCGCTTCTATCAGCTTCCCATATCCACTGTTTCCCAGAAGTTTGAATATATCAGCCAATAGTGCTTTGCTTTTGTCCACATCCCCTGTACGGCGGTTTTCTGTGACTTCTTTCACGAACCATTCGAATATTACTTTCGGCTCGTAGTCGATCGTCCGGTAGACTCTAGTTATCTTTGCCCCGTGGTTTATGTACCATTGCAGCAGCGGCTCATATAAAAGTATCCTCTGTGCTGACAGCGTTCCCATTAGTTTCTTGTTTTTCTCCACTAGTTTTCTTCCTGTTGCTCTCAAGTATTCTTTCATATGCTTTGGGACAGCTTTGGTTGGTACCATTTTGTTGTGAAAGAACGGACACATTTCTTCAAACTTTTGGTGCAAGTGGTTTGGGATTTCTATGTCCACTTCTGCGTACCCGAACCAGCTTTTTTCTTTTAATCTGTGCGTTAATATTGGGGCAGCATCTACTTGGTACTCGTCCGTGTAGTGCACAACCCTTTCTTTTCCGCATGGCATTTCTCTCAGCATTGTTGAGAGGTACAGCGCGTTCGCGTCATATCCGAGGATGTTTTGACAAAGTTTCGCGTGGGCTCCTGTTATAACTTCTCCATCCCTTGGGATCGGGTATTGATGCGATCTTATCCGCGTTTTACCTGCTTCATGATATCTTGTGAAGACCAAACTTGGCCCTCCGACTACCGCCCCTTTTAACATCTCATATGCTTCTTTTCTTGGGGCATATAGTTCCGCTTTGCGTTCTATTGCACCTTTTAGCAAGTAATGCAAACTCACCCCCGGTATGCTGACTGCGTCTTTCATTATGTCTATCCCCTTCTCTATGTAAAAGTTTTTCATTTTTTGGAGCGCTTCAAGCCCGGGTGCCACATCCAGATTATTGTAATATTTCAGCCAGTCTTTAAAGGTTTTCATCCCTTTTTCTTTGAACAGTCTCTGACATTCCTCCCATTCTTTCCATGTTAGAACGTACTCGTTCTTAAGCTTCGAATACCAGTGCTGGTAATCTGGTAATCCTGGGTAATCCAGCTTTTCTGCGCTGTTAAACCACTCGTATGGGAGCCAGGATTTTGTTGCCTTGCAGTCGTACGCTTCCACCCATTTCGCGTAGCTGATTCCTGGGCCCAAGTAGTTGATTATGTCCAGAAAACGCAATCTGTCCGTGAGTAAGAACATGATTTTACTCCCATTCTTTGCCACTCTCACTTTGTTGGTTGTACCTGCGAGCTGTTCTGCGAAGTAATTCTTTATCAGGTTCAAATCATAACTTCCTGAGTTGAAACCGAGTGTTGGCACCTGGTCGCACCATTCTTCTATTTTTTTCCTTTGATCTTTTGGTATCAGCTCGATGTCTGCCGGCATGAATTCTGCGCGCACTTTTGCTCTGATGTTTTTCTCTCGTCTTTTCAGTTCTTCCATGAACTTTTGAACCAACACTTTGGGGTTTTTTTCACAGATGTGGGTTACCTTCGGCGCTTGTTTTCCATCTTGTGTGATGACCGTTTCCAATGTATCGCCCACGCTTACTGAGATTGGTATGTGTTTGTTCTCAATCGTGAGATTTCCTGTTGGTTCCTTTCGATGGTTTTTGTCTCCGTACGCCTCAAAGTCATACAAAATCGCATGTGGATAACTTTTTGTTTTAGCCTTTGGTGGATCTTTACCGTGTTTGTCTACCCCTCCTGGAACGAGCCATTGACATGACCAGCATTCCACCACTTTGTATCCCACCTTTCGCAGATGTGCCGTTCTTTTTACTGTTGCTTGGTAGAGTTCTTCTACTGTCTTGCCGCCGTGTTCTATTATTTGGTTTCGATCCGGATAACATTTTGGACATCCGTGCCAGTGGCAGCCGTGATATTGTAAAACCAACTTTTTCTCATGGTTGTACCCGTCAACCGGCCTTTTCTCTATCCAGCGTTCTCCCCCGTGTCCTGACATTGCGTGCGCTATTTTTAGATTCCATCGTTTTGCCACGTAATTTAACCACTGTATTGATTCTTTTGATGCGCTGTGTTTCGGGTAAAACGCTTTCTGATATGCTGTCTGTGGCGCTTCAACTTTTTCACCTGGACAGTGTATTACGGTTTTACCTTGGGCGCATCTTTCTGCGTGACGTTGGAGGTTGCATGCCTTTGTGAATCTTGCGTGGCAATGGTTGCATTCGTACGTTTTCGCCAGCTTCGTGATGTCTTTTATCAGGAACGCGTGCTCTCCATATAGCCCTATTGTCATGATGTTTTTGATTTGTGGTGCCGGGTTTCTCATTAGATGCCAAACTATTGTGGGATTTGTTTCTATTCCCATTTCGATTTCATCCGCATTTGCCAGTTCGGGGATATAAACTCTGATTCCTTCCCATTCTGCGAAAGCCTTGCCTTTGTTTAGATGCGTTTCCACCTTTTCCAATTCATCTAGCGATGTTTTTGCGCAATTCTTCGGAGCGTTCTTGAGCTTGTAGAAACTCTTAGCTTGATCTTGGGCTGCTTTCGTACTTCGATCTGGCCTAGCTCCTTTGTGTACAGCTATACAGCGCCATAGACACAGATTGTCCCCATAGGTGTCTAGAGCTACCATTGCCTTCCCTCTAGAAGCGTGTGCAAGATTGCGTAGCCAGTATGGTAATGGTCCTGTTCCCATTAATGGTTGACGATCAAGCACAACCTTTATATCGACGTTAAAATGGGCCTCAAAGATCCACTTTGTATCTGGCCTTTCAGTGTTATCTGGATCTAGACGTATCTCCTCCCTTTCCCTTATCCATTTTTCTGCGTCTGCGTACGTTTTCATCCATGGAGAGCCCTTATTTTGGTAATAAATTAGTCTGGATCCGTCTTCGATGTTTTCTAAGAAGTACGCGTAACTGTGGCTCATGTAAAAAGATGTTCCCACGTTCTCTCTTATTTTTTTCATAAACCTTGGTGTGAGGTCTTTATTTAACCCTGATACTATACGCCACCTCTTGTAACGTCTACCGCTCTTCTCTTCTACCCCCTCGTATTCCGTGTCGTGGTACAGGTCCAGAACCTCATTCTGATAATCTGTCACCGTTTTCACCTTGTTCGGGTGGATGGGGTCAAATATTTTCAATACGGTTTCTTTTTTGTTTCTTTTTCTGTTTCTTGGCGGTGGTGTTGGTTTTAATTTATCAGGCTTTAGCGGGGCTTTTAATTTTTTATTTACACCTTCTGGGATTGGTTCTTCCAGCAGAGTATTTATTACATTTTGAATTGTGGGCGTGTCTTCTGCAATTAATTTTGATAAATATCGCAAATCTTCGGGATCAAGATTTGCAAGCTCTTCTTCCAAAGATCTGAGATCAATTTTGTCCATCGTATATAATGTGGAAAAATATTTTTAATTAATTATTATTTTGAACTTTGTTACATCACTGCTGCGTTCCTTTAAATGGGCGGTGTTTTGGGTGGTGTTTCCAAGTAGTAATATCGGAGTCCATCAAATACTACTGAGCAGCACCCGCCTTTTGCCTCTTTCCCTAGTACGAAGGGGTTTATCCCCGGAGTACTAGTCCCGGAAAGAGGCAAAATTAGGCGGGTGCGCCCGAAGTGGTATTTGATGGACTCCGATATTACTACTAGCCGGACTTATGAAGTAATCACAGGCTTATCATTTGGTGTTATCTATGGGCTAAAAGATTCCCCACAGCCTGCCAAGTTACATTCAACAATTACAAATCCACATTTTTTCTGTATACCTTATTCAATCTTGTTCAGAAATCATTTGACAATTGGATTTGATTGGAAGGCAAGGATACTCTGGCAGTTGTTCCCAATGGGCTTATGGAAAGTTAAATCTATGGAAGCTTTCCTGGAGTGTTCTCTCCCAAGGCTTGGCAAGATCTGGGTGCTACATTAATTGCTTTTATCTAGATCATTATGCATTTGTATTATTACAGCCCCATAATTTGCCTATAGACTTCCAGCTGATAACTAACCAAAAACTTCATGTGCAAGATAAAGGTGCTCTGCTGGTTTGTGATGCAGTAATTTGAACAACTTACATTTATAAAGTAGGACCCTTGTGTTGGGGAACAGCAGGACTTCTGTTGTGGTGTGGTTGACAAAGCCAACATTAAGTCGCCCTTCTGTGGCCAAGTAGTACTTGAAAGTGCTGAGCTAGAATTGATGCCAGGCGACACTGATTAGAAAGTAATTTATTCTGACTGGTGGATTATGGTCTGCATGCTGCCCTCTACAAGCATCAATGAAAAAGAGCTTTGGTTTGCCCTGAACAACCATTATAGCCTCCTAGAATATAAATTCAATAATCTTGATGCAATGGATCATAAACATCATTTTCTACAGCATATTGTAGTCAAGATATCATGAATGGGGACTCTGCAAGTGTGACACAAGGGCTGTCCTGCATGAATCATCAATCATCACTAATTTTTTGAGGACAGAGTGGTATTCAGTTTAAAGCATTTTGAATGCAGAGTTACAGCACCTTGGTTCTGTAAGTCACATTGTTTTTTATTCTTTGCTTCTTGCTTATTATGAGCTGGCAGGCAAAATAAATTCACTCTGAGAATTCTTCCTGGGCTTTCTCATGTTACTGATGATTAACATAGCTTTCCTTATTGGAACGCCGGCAGGTTACACAAGTGCTTGTCAGTGGCATGGCCAGTGCACCAGCAATTGAATTACATTAATATTCCTTTCATTGTGGTTGCATTGTTTTACAAATAAACATTATATTGGCCATTTAACATGAACAACAGCCTATTCTGACTTCATGATTATCAGATATTTAATTTGAAAAGATTATTTGTGATGAGCCAGCCAGACATAAACATAGGGCAAATGAGGTATGTGTTGATTTAGGTTGTTTGGTTGTCTTGGAGGTGTTTGTGTTAAAACGCAAAACAGAAGGAGGCCATTTTGTGTTTATTGGAAGGCAAGGATGCTTTGGCACTTGTTCCCACTGCACCATACAGCTGATGGTGCTGCTTCTCTTGCTGCAGGTGTTGCTGCTCCAGAGATTCCAACCCGTTGTGAAAGGAAAAAAAGCAGGTTTTTTGATTGCAGAAGGCAGTCTTGCGAGCACTGAAGGCGTGAGTTTTTAGGGGGGTCTTGGGGTATGCCCCCCTAGGAAATTTTGCAAATTTAGGTTCTGTCATGTGCCTTTTCTTGTATTTTGACATCATTTCTGAGGTACTCTGATGTCTTTATTCTTTTACTACTTTTAGTCTACATGGCCACATCTGTGAAAAATCATAAGCAATTGTAAACTTACCACAAGGCATAAATGTATTCAGTGGGGTGCCACACCGGTATGGGCTCTGTTATATTTTCTACATGCTGCTTTGCATTTCTTTAACAGGTTGTTAGGAGGCTTGAATTTGGGATATGGTAGTAATTTTTCCGACTTATTCATTTTGATGGTCACAATTGAGCTCAGCGATCTTTGAAGATCCAAGTTAGAACAAAAATCTGTTTTATTTTTCCTTATCATGGAAAACACCCGCTCTTCTCCTGCATTACTGTGTGGTATTGTCAAAACAGCCAATGCCACCTTGCTAAGACTTGGAAGTTTCTCTTGCAAACTTCCCCATACCATGTCCATCCAGTGGCACGTCACTGCCTCAGCGCTGTCGTCATCCAACTTTCCACAACTTTTGATTCTTCCCAGATATGTGCTGGGATGTCCGCTTCAGTTGTAGCCTGATAAACAAGGAATTCCTCCTCTAACATATCCTTTGTTCGAGGATTATTGATCATCTCTCTGTGTATGTGCCCAAGAGTTGTCCCTTTGTTACCAAACCAAGAAGAAAGAAATGGTCCCTACCTTTTGTCATGTTCTGTTAATTCACAATCAGACAGGTTGATGACTGCTTTGCAATTATCGATGTTTGGTTTAACTTTGTTGGTTTGCCTTTCTCTGTGCTTGTGTCTGCGTCGTTTCGATCTTGTGGTCTAGAGTAGCAAACAGGTGGTGTACGTGATGTAGCATTAGTACTGGAGCATACCTTTTTGGGTATTACAGCCCCATAATTTACCCTATAAACTTCCAGCTGATAACTAGCCAAAAAATTCATGTGCAAGATAAAGTTCCTCTGCTGGTTTGTGATGCAGACAGTAATTTGAACAACTTACATTTAGTAGGACCCTTGTGTAGGGGACAGCAGGACTTCTGTTGTGGTGTGCTTGACAAAGCCAACATTAAGTAGTACTTGAAAGTGCTGAGCTAGAATTGATGCCAGGCGACACTGATTGGAAAGAAGTTGCTCTGACTGCTGGATTATGGTCTGCATGCTGCCCTCTACAAGCATCAATAAAAAAGAGCTTGTGTTTGCCCTGAAGTGTCTGACATGATTTAATCAAGCACACGGGTTCTGCAACACCTATGGCCATTCCATCGACACCAAATATGAAATCCTTCTAACCACCGTGTGAGAGAATGAAGAAGGCCAAAGCTTCATAACTGCTGTGATCTTCTGCTGCCAACACCCCTGCTGTTGTCCTGATTTCATCTCTTGTAAGATTTTATCTTACAACTGTCTCAAAACCAAGCTCTTGAAATATATTGTTGAGCAGATTTTCATCAACATGTCCATCCAGGCGTGCCATGGTTTGGAACTCTACATTGTTGACAATGAGGAATGGCCAGAGTCAATTTGTGCTCTTATTTTTTTAACATCATTGAGTACTCTGCTGTTGTTGGTGCTCTAGGCACAGCTGTTGTTGTTGATGTTGCTTGTGCTGTTGGTGTGGTTGACAAAACCAACAGAAAGTCAGCCTCTGGTGGCCAAGTAGTACTTGAAAGTGCCGAGCTAGAATTGATGCCAGGCGACACCGACAAGAATGCAGTGTTTAGATTTTAGTACTCACTAACTACTTTGATTTCATGATCATGTAAAGTTTAAAGATGTCAGATGTTTTTTGTCTTCAGAATAATCTTTACTACCCATTCAAGATTCCAAGCTGTGGAATGAAATGGTCCCAACAACAGCATCTTGTTGAAGAAGTAAAGTCATGATTTTCTGGTAGAGCCATACCGAATGCCAGCCATTATTCTGCCCACAGAACTGAGGGAACACAAGGTCCCAGCAATCAAAATATACACAGTACACAGTACAGTTATGAACTCAATTGCAACTTACTGTCATTGAATCTGCACCATGCAGCTGTTGCTTTACCTATTCTATAATTTAAGGACTAAAAGTTAAGTCTCTACTGAATGATCAGTCGTTGTGAATAACATTTATACCTTTGGTGGCGAAATACTCAGGAAACCTTGTGTCATATAATTGCCATTCTTACAAATATACAATATTTACATAATAATTATTTACAAATAGAAATTAGTGGCCGTAAAACATGAATAGCTCCCCCTCTAACTTCAAAATCAAGGGGAAATGTCTTTAAGATATATACAAGTCAGTTAATTAATCATCTCATCATGATGCAGAATGTATTCTTTTTTAAAAGAAATTAAAAGGGATAAAAAAACAAATGGGTCAACAGTACATTACTTACGACTTACAATTATTATTATTATTTTTTTACGACTTACAATTAGTTTTACAAGGAATCGATGATTATATACAGGAATTCAAAGTGAACACTCAATACGTTATATCTAATTAAATAGATGTTAACAGTACATTCCTCTAAATTATTTTTTTTTTCGTGCTCTGCACGTTTTTTTCATTCTTATATTAAGAAATACAATTTTATGAGAAATTGATAATTAGATATAAGAATTTAAAGGAACCGTACCGTACCGTACCGAGAAAAACACACAAAGCATTGTATCTTACTTCATCACTCATTAAATTTTACTTTGTTTAAGTACAATTATTACATAGACAACATTTTCCAATAGCCTTTAACTTCTACTTGTAATAAAAAAAATATCAAAATATATTCTTATTGTTATGTGCCATTTCAAGAACACTTTCACCTTTCATCAAGGAAAGAAAGACACTCTTTAAGGCTGTCATTTGTGATCTCTTCTTCCAATTTGGTAAGGCCTTGGAGTCATTAGGAAGATAGATACCATGGTCATCTTTCGGCCAATATACGGCATTTCAAGTACTTGGCAAGCCAGTCCCTTTGACTCAAAATACTTGGAATAAGCTACTACCAAAATGGACTACCTTAAGGTGGCCCGCGGCTATTTCTGGGAAAGGAGGTGCTCTTTTCTAAATCGAGTTTTCGGCATGTAAACTTTAACCGATTTTTCTGATTTTTGGCAATCGAAATAACAAATGTTTAAATTTTATAAAGCTTTGAACTTTAGGGTGAACAAAATAAACGAACACGAGATATTAGCGTTTTCTAAAAAAAACAATTTATGAAAAAGACGCGAATATTTTCCAAACGCGACGATAGATTTTTTTCGAATTAATGTCAACAAGTTCAAATTATCCAAGTTTTAATGTCAAGATAGCTACTTCTCGTCTTCCATTTTGGAGCGCTTTGAAAAAGCTCTTGTTACAGTAAATTATTCAAACTTGCCGCATTCTCAAGATTATTTAGCACCTGGAAATAAACATGCCACGGGTAAAATTACGGCTGAGCTTTGTATTCATGCATTTTATTTAGCAATGAATGTGGCATGTGGCATGGTATGTTTAATTCCAGGTGCTAAATAATCTTAAGAATGCCGCAAGTTTGAATAATTTACTGTTACGCGAGGGTTTCCAAAGCGCTTCAAAATGGAAAACGCGAACTAGCCATCTTGGCGAGCAAAATTCGACGCGAACTAGATAAAGCTGTTTGCATATATGCTGTATTTTCTCATACTTAAAAATAAAAGAAAAAAATCGGTAGATTTTTTTTTAATTCGAAACAAATGAATATTTTAAAATTCACAATTTACGCATCGTAAACCTCTTCCTCTTCATCCATTTACAACTTTTTCTAGGAGTTTCCGATCTTTCCATACTTTTCAGCAACGTCTTAGCTGGCATTAAGCTTTCAAATAATCCATTGGATCTGAGCATTGCTCAAACGTTGTTCATAAACATCGCTAATATTTACCTTCAAAATGTTGCTGTCACAACTACTCAAGTTCAAAAGGGATACAATCGAAATTAATTGAAAACTCAGTGCCTTACGGCCAAAATTTGTATCGATCTGTTTTCATGGCGAATGAACAAGTTGAAATTTCATTGTTCTATATTCGACATTTCATTGGCTGAAGTTAAAAATGTTGAAATCTATTGTTTCCGTTCTGCTTTGTGATTTGTTAACTATGGTGGCCGATAACTGCCATTCGATTTTTCCCATTGTTTTCTAGAAAATTGAAAGCAAAAAGAAAGAAAAAAACATAATTTAAAAGAAATCTTAAACTAAATCTATTTTAAAATTCAAATGAAGTAAAATGAAATTGATAAAAAATGTTGAAGTAAAATAAAGAAAAAATAAAATAAAATAAAAAGAATTTAAAATTAAATTAAAAAGTAAAGAAAAAGTGAAATAAAAATAAGAATAAAATCGTTTTAAATTGAAAAGTAAAACAAAACGAAAATTTCCATGGCCTATGGCTGCCATAGTATACCATCGTTCCTTGCGAAGTGGACTATGTGGTAAGAGGGGGGACTGGTGATAGTTGAGTTTGCCGTCAACAAAAATGGCTGCTCACTGGAATAATTTCAAGACGGCGATGAAGGAGAAAAGGACAGGCAAGCGTAAAGCACCTTCCCATGACATCCTTCAAAAGGAAGAGATTATCATTCAACGATCATTCAACGATTTCTGGTAAGACTCAGAAATACAGTTGTATAGGCCCACGAGAGTTTGTCGCTTACGAGCTCGAGTATGACGACGTGACATTAGACAATATAAAACAAGCACTTTGCCCCTATAGTTGGAGAATGCATGATATGCGACGTACTTGCAGGTGAACAAGGTCCATCATGTGCTTCGTTGGACCAAATCCCAGACCTGAAAGTTGTGCAAGTATGTTTTATAGAGCCAAACAATCGAGATGGGGACGAGAATATTGTTACACTATCCTGGGTTCGGCTAACACACAAGCACGAAGAACACTTTAAATCCTGCGTTTTAATCACTGTTTTCGAGCAACACTTGCAAAATAATCCTTCCGCTCTGCTCACTAGCTCACATGGCTTGCCCAAATATGGAGCTACCATATTTGGGCACTATGTCACACAACGCTCTGTTATACTGCCCCCCTCCTAGATAATTATCCGTCCCGGATAATGGAAACATATAACAACAACTGACAGTTAAAAAAAAAATGTTCAAGTTCAAAGTTCTTAACGAATTTCTCTACAACACTATGCTTTTTGCTATGCAGTTTTAACTCGCAACAAAGTCACTATATCTGAGGGGTCTTCTCCGACTCCTGTCTGAATGTCTGAGTTTGTTGTGGCCCCTCTGCAGTGGTAAGGTTTCCTCCTGTACATCACTGGTAACAGGAACATTTTGTCTGAATCTTGGGGGTTTACGCCCTCTCCTCCTTTGACGACTGGATGCTACGTTTCTCTTAGTGGTGTCTTCCAGGGCCTCCTGCCGGGTAGACGTTCCTTCAGGTAAATTCGCACCCTGTCCTTCAGCTGGTTCATTGAACCAATCTGCACAAGCTTCTCCGCGATACTGCCCAAGTCTATCTCTGTGCAAAACCTTAGGCTTTGCCCGAGGGCCTCGCTGAATCCTGTACACAACATCGTTTAGGCGTTCCACGACGACATACGGCCCTTCCCACGGCCGACTCAGCTTTGGAGATTTGCCTTTCTTGCGTTGAGGGTTGTACAACCACACAAGTTCTCCCTTACTGAAAGTAAAAGCCTTACTACGGATGTCGTACCGTCTCTTCATTCGTTGGCTACCAGCCTGCTGATGGTCTCGTGCAAAGTCATGAACAGTCGCTATCGATGCTTGCAATCTCTCCGCATACTCAAGATAACTTTGTTCCTCAAGATGAGCTTGCAGCCGCCCCAAAAGGAGATCCAAGGGGACATGTAATTCCCGCCCAAACATGAGCATTGCAGGGGTAAACTTCGTCGTCTCGTGTATGGCTGAACGGTATGACATTAGAAGTAGTGGTAAATGCAAGTCCCAGTCTTTCTGATGATCCTGAACAAATGCGGCCAGTTGATTCTCTAGAGTTCGGTTGTAACGTTCCACCATGCCGTCTGACTGGGGATGTAGGGCGGATGTCCTCGTCTTATGGATCCCGAGCAAGGTGCATACCTCCTGAAAGACATGAGACTCGAAATTTCGGCCTTGATCAGAATGGAGCTCGGCTGGCACACCAAACCTACTGAAGAATTGAGACACTAGGACATTGGCAACTGTAACTGTTTCCTGATTTGGGAGAGCATACGCCTCAGGCCATTTACTGAAGTAATCCATAGCAATCAAGATGTACTTGTTCCCGCTTTCAGTTTCCGACAAAGGTCCTAAGACATCTATAGCTACACGCTCCATGGGCTCTCCAACATTGTACAGCTGAAGCGGTGATCTCTTTTTCACCCCGGGACCCTTCCTAGATGCACACAGGTCACATTTGTGACACCATTCTTCAACGTCACGACGACAATGGATCCAGTAGAACCTTTCTCGGACTTTGCCTAGGGTCTTTGACACTCCTAGGTGACCACCTGCTGGGCTATTATGCAGTAGTTTCAGCACACCGGCATGAAGGGCTGTAGGGAGCACCAGCTGCCATGTCTCTTTACCACACTCAGGCAATTCCCATCGGTGGTACAAAACACCCTCCTTGAGAGCAAGGGAGTCCCACTGGGCCCAGTAGGCCTTTGTAGTCGAGTCAAGGTGAGCAATAGCAGGCCATTCCGGGTGGTTACCAGCCTCCTTCCACTTCACGATGTGAGAAATTGTTCTGTCTGCCATCTGAAAGGTATGCAATTGTGATGGTGTCCATTGTTGGCTTTCCAACAGTTCCTCGTCCTTCAATTCCTCTTGCCCAGGGGTAGCAGACTTAGAGTGCAGCTCTCTGACAATTGGGAAGGTGTCAGTTGGCTTGCTTCCTTTACCATCTCCAGGTAGCTCTTTCTCCTCCTGATGCTGACAATGCGTGCAATTTGTTTCAAAGCAAGGACACCGTGACAACACATCTGCATTCTGATCACCTTTGCCCGCCCGATATTTGATGTGAAAATCATAGGTCTGTAGTTTCCCTAACCACCGAGCCTTCTGTCCTTCTGGGTTCTTGAAAGTAAGCAGCCATTGTATCGAAGGGTGGTCAGTTCTGACAGTAAACTGCCTGCCATAGAGGTAGGGGTGAAAGTTCTCAATTGCTCTTACAATTGCCAGAAGTTCATGCCTAGTGGTGCAATAATTGCGTTCTGGTCTGCTGAGTGCATGGCTGTAGTAGGCTATTACTCTTTCCTCACCATCGTGGACTTGAGAGATAACTGCCCCTACACCAACATTACTGGCATCCGTATCCAGTACAAAAAGTTCCTTGGTACGAGGGTACGTTAGAACCGGGGCAGAGACAAGAGCGTCCTTGAGTTGCTGAAAGGAATCTTCACAAGCCTTTGTCCACTGGAATGAGTGGCCTTTCTCAGTCAGTTCATGCAGGGGTCTAGCAACATCAGAGAATGACCGTACGAATCGCCGATAGTAGGTGCATAATCCAACAAATCTTCTAACCTCCTTGGCATTTCGTGGCACTGGCCAGTTTTTAACCGCTTCTTCTTTGTCAGGGTCTGTGGTGACTCCCTCCGCACAGACTACATGGCCAAGAAACTTAACTTTGCGTTGAAAGAGTTCGCACTTCTTAGGATTCAACTTCAGGTTGGCTGCCCTTAAATGGGAAAACACAAGTCTCAAGTGTTCTAACTCTTGCTCGAAGGTTGAGCCATGAACAATTACGTCATCAAGGTAAATTAAGCACTTCAAATCTCCAAGTACGTTCTCCATTAGGCGCTCAAATGTGGCTGGTGCATTGCAAAGACCGAACGCCATGACATTGTACTGCCAGAGCCCGTTCCCTACTGAGAAGGCTGTCTTCTCTCGATCTTTCTCTTCCACTTCTACTTGCCAGTAACCACTCTTGAGGTCAAGGGTTGAAAACCAAGTTGAACCAGTGAGTTCATCAAGGGTGCTGTCTATCCTTGGCAGTGGATAGGAGTCCTTTTTTGTGAGGTCGTTCAGTTTGCGGTAGTCCACGCAAAACCTTGTGGAGCCATCTTTTTTCTTGACCAACACAAGAGGTGAGGCCCAGGGACTGACTGAGGGTTCAATTATGCCTTGTTTATGCATGTCCTCGACTGCTTTAAAGGCTTCCTTGCGCTGTGCCAAAGGTAGTCTCCTTGGGTACTGGCGAACAGGAAGAGCATCACCAGTGTTGATCTCATGTTTTGCTAGGCCAGTCTTGCCGAGATCTTGAGGTCCTTTCGAGAAGATGTCTTGGAATTCAAGCAGGAGCTCGTGCAGCTGACGCTTTTGACCAGCATTTAACCCCTCGGTGCTTCGGGTGTAGAGGTCCTTTAAATGTTCTGGCAAGTCATCCCCTACGCTTTGAGAATCAGGAGTGGAGTCATGCTGTTGGTGAATGACACTTTCTACGGGTTCACAGCTGGCTACCTCAGTACCTTGACAAATTTTTCTTGGTTGACCAGAGAGATTTACCACTCTCACAGGAACACAATCTTGTTGGGCGTCAACCAGTGTCTTACCGACCATAACATCAGGTGGAAGCTTGGCAGTCAACGATGGGCCTACTATTCCCCACGGTTCGCCAAGTGGATCATCCATGATCCTTGCCGCTACGAGGGTTTCACTGTAGGGAGAAATCAGTGTGTCTTCCACAGCTGTTAAGCGATAACAGCGGGCTAGTTGTCTAGCTGAGGGCTTATGAAGAGGGACTTCCTCTACTCCGATACGCAGGCGTCCTCCTCTGGCATCAACTGTACAACCATGGGCCATCAAGAAGTCCAGACCGAGTATGAACTTGTCAGAAATTTCTGCAACTAGTGTTTCATGGGAGACTTCTGTGCCTCCAATCTTTATCCCAAGCCATAGTTTACCAAGAACATTGGCTGTTTCCCCTGTCGCAGTTTTAAGGTGGCCCGCGGCTATTTCTGTGAACGGAGGTGCTCTTTTCTAAATCGAGTTTTCGGCATGTAAACGTTAACCGATTTCTCTGATTTTTGGCAATCGAAATAACAAATGTTCAAATTTTATAAAGCTTTGAACTTTAGGGCGAACAAAATAAACGAACACGAGGTATTAGCGTTTTTAAAAAAATCATTTGATGAAAAAAACGCGAATATTTTCCAAACGCGACGATGGATTTTTTTCTAATTAATGTCAACTAGTTCAAATTATCCAAGTTTTAATGTGAGCAAGTTTCAACGAAATCGGCTGGGTAGAAATTGCTGCACAGTTGACTGTTGAATTTTTGCTTCAAAATATTATGCTGTGTATAATTGGGAGCTGTTACAACAAAGTTTAAGTAATGCTAAGATCCCGTGGATTATTTGAAAGCTTAATGCCAGCTGAAACGTTGCTGAAAAGTATGGAAAGATTGGAAACTCCCAGCAAAAGTTGTAGACAAATGAAGCAGAAGAGGTTTACGGTGCGTAAATTGTGAATTTAAAAATATTTATCTTTTTTCGAATTAAAAAAAATATACCGATTTTTTTTCTTTTATTTTCAAGTATGAGAAAATACAGCATATGTGCAAACGACTTTATCTAGTTCCGTCTGTCTGGTCTCGATGAAACTCGTCGAATGTGGCTCGCCAAGATAGCCACTTCTCGTCTTCCATTTTGAAGCGCTTTGAAAATGCTCTTGTTACAGTAAAGTATTCAAACTTGCCGCATTCTCAAGATTATTTAGCACCTGGAAATAAACATGCCATGGATAAAATTGCGGCTGAGCTTTGTATTCATGCATTTTATTTAGCAATGAATGGGGCATGCGGCGTGGTATGTTCAATTCCAGGTGCTAGTAATCTTGAGAATGCCGCAAGTTTGAAAAATTTACTGTTACGCGAGGGTTTCCAAAGCGCTTCAAAATGGAAGATGCGAACTAGTCATCTTGGCGAGCAAAATTCGACGCGTTTCATCCAGATTAGACACACGAAACTAGATAAAGCCGTTTGCATACATGCTGTATTTTCTCATACTTAAAAATAAAAGAAAAAAAATCGGTAGATTTTTTTTAATTCGAAAAAAATGAATATTTTAAAATTCACAATTTACGCATCGTAAACCTCTTCCTCTTCATTCGTTTACAACTTTTTCTAGGAGATTCTGATCTTTCCATACTTTTCAGCAACGTTTTAGCTGGCATAAAGCTTTCAAATAATCCATTGGATCTGAGCATCACTTAAACTTTGTTGTAACAGCTCCCAATTATACACAAGCATAATATTTTGAAGCAAAAATTCAACAGTCAACTGTGCAGCAATTTCTACTCAGCCAATTTTGTTGAAACTTGCTCACATTAAAACTTGGATAATTTGAACTAGTTGACATTAATTAGAAAAAAAACTATCGTCGCGTTTGGAAAATATTCGCGTTTTTTTGATAAATATATTTTTTCAAAAGCGCTAATATCTCGTGATCGTTTGCCGTGTTTGCCCAAAAATTTAAAGCTTTATAAAATTTGAACATTTGTTATTTCGACTACCAAAAATCAGACAAAATCGGTTGAGGTTTACATGCCCAAAACTCGATTTAGAAAAGAGCACCTCCGTTCCCAAAAAATAGCCGCGGGCCACCTTAAGTACACTTGTGGTGCCCTGTAAGCGAGAAAGTGTCATCTTGCTCAGTACGTCCGGTCGGACCACTGTGACATTAGCTCCTGTGTCAACGACCATAGGACAGATCACTCCATCAATGTCTCCATCTACGGTGAGGCTGTCTCCCTTGTGGGACAACTGTCCAGTCATCAGCATAACTTGTGGGGTTGAATTGACTGTTTGCTGGGCCGGCCTTTCCCCGTCAAGGCCGGCCTGTCTTAGTGTAAAGGAGTTTGAGAGTTGCCTTGCATCTGCACACCTCTTGACCAGTTCCCACCATGGTTCCAACAGTCTCGTTTAATATGTCCCCTCTTTCCGCAACCCCAGCACTGTGGCCTGGTGTCCCAATCCCTTTGATTAGGCTAAACGCGACCCTGGGAGGAGACCACTTCAGCAAGCAGCCCTTTGACTTGTGCCAGTACATCATCCCGCAGGCATTCATCGCGATCAGGTTTCTCAGATGAAGTTCCTTCCACTGTGTCACAGTTCACTCCACGGGCCTGAAATTCCCTTTGGCGAGATGCAAGCCGGTAAGATTCTAGCTCCATAGCCAGAGTGAGTGCTGCTCGAAGGGACTGGGGACGACTTTGCTTCAATCGCAGTCTTGTATCTCCATCCAGGATAGCATCAATAAATTGCTCTTTGGCCAGCAGATCCTTCATTTCTTCTGGCGCAAGAGGGTAAGCCTGCCTAGCCAAGCGCTCTAAATCCTCGGCTAGTTCTTGTAGTGATTCGTCACGCCGTCTCAAACTACTTTTGAACTTGGAGCGATGCAGTTCTTGCTGGTGTGCCGACCCGAATCTGCTCTCGAGAGCCGCAACCAACTCCTTATAGTCTTGACGGGTATCTGATGGAAGATTACCCAGTAGACTCAAGGCAGAACCTTTCAGGCTTGTTGCAAGGTATTTGCCTTTCTGCTCGTCGTTCCATTGATTCATCCCAGCGACTATTTCGAACTGAGCGATGTACGGTTCCCACTGTGATTTGCCGTCAAACGAAGGTGGTTTTTGAATCGGCCTTTTTTGTTCTGGCTCTCCACTGGAAACAGAGAGGCGATGAAAACTTGGAGATTTCAGGTGAGAAGTTTGGTTTCAAAGGAGTGGAACTTTCTACTTTAACATGCATTGGTTGCTCCGTAATTAATGGCATAACCAGCGTTTTGCTCAGCTTATCACTGAAAGTCTTTAGCTGGGAGTCAAACTTCTCTTGTGTCTCTTTGAGCCTTTCCTTAACATCTTCTTCGAAGGAACGTTGTTTCGAGCCAAGGGATTCCACCTTGCTTGCAAAATCTTCCTCCAAAGCATTTATTTTCACAGTCAATTTTTCCCCGTGTAACTTGAGCTCAGTCTCCAGTTGCGATGCTTGATTATTCACACGAGTGCCTAGTTCTTCGAAATGTTGCGACAATTCTTCTACTTGAAGCTCGGTTTTTAGCCCTTGCTGTTCCAGCCTGTTTTCTATCCCTTGGTTTTGTTTCTGTATGGACTGAAGTACTACCATAATAGCGTCCAAGTTCGTCCCGGAACCCGCCGCCGTAGAGCTGAGCGACGAGACAGTTTCATCCATGACACCCGCATCCTGTGTTTTGAAAACAATTTCGGCGCTTTCATCGCTAATATCCGCGTTTGCCATCCCACTTCTGACACCAATGTTACACTATCCTGGGTTCGGCTAACACACAAGCACAAAGAACACTTTAAATCCTGCGTTTTAATCACTGTTTTCGAGCAACACTTGCAAAATAATCCTTCCGCTCTGCTCACTAGCTCACATGGCTTGCCCAAATATGGAGCTACCATATTTGGGCACTGTCACACAACGCTCTGTTACAATATAATGTTGGTAGATATGCAAGGAAGTGGCCATGAATTGTTCGATCCAGAAATCACCTCTAGGGAATTGTTGGATGGTGAAGAAGTCTTACTTTCTGCTGGCAATTTGTCCATTACAGCAATCACCACTTTCATTGAAAATCATTTTGAATGCAATTTGGATTGCACCCTTTTGGGACTTTAAAAATTGAAGTCCTGAATACTGAAAACACCTCGTACACTGTTAACATAATTATGATATCGATGTTAAAAGGTTTTAATTGTTGGGTTGGCCAAAGAAGCTCATTTATTGTTAATGTCAATTTTTTGACACTTGTTTTTTTACAATATTGGTGTTTTATACACAATGACACATTTTGTTGATGAACCAAATGAAATTTGATCTGATTTGTGATCACTCAGAGTACCATAATACTTTGGAACAAAATATTGATTTTTGCACAGATTGCTCAATCAAACTTTCAGATCGAATAAATCGTATGCTTTATCCTGATACAAATAATGTGATAACATTCACAGATGTAAGAGTGGATTAGCTAATAACAAATTAATTTTATGAGGATAGATTAAAATTCTGTTTTAAATAAAGATATGTTTCCCTACAATCTTTGGCCTCAATATCATGAATGTTGCGAATCAGCTGTTCACACTCCAACCTAAAGGCAGGTCAAGAAAGTCCTCTTTAACTTGAAGAACACCAGACTGTTCAGCTGCCTCCTTCAATTGTTCCTCAGAGACTGTAAACCCTAAAAATTAGTAATTATTATGGTGGAAATAGTTTTAAGCTGAAGGATTTTGAAGAATGTAAACATAAAGAGTTGTGCTACACCAAACAGCTTGCAGAAGGTCAACAATTCAACCGCTGATAGACATGTCTATGGCTACAACAGAACATTCTAATGACACAACCCTCCAGAATTATGCATACAGTTTCCATACACTGCAAAAACCAACTTCATTACATATTTTCCAGTGGAAAGGAGAAGAAGAGCTTGTATCTTAAGCATGCTGTAAACAATATTTTTTTTCAAATGAATAATTTGTTTAGTTTGATCATTAGTCAGACAAGTTCTGAAAAGAACTGCTGTTGCACTGTCATCACTGGCTGCTTTCACGGAAAATGACACCTTCCTGGAGGGCTTGGATACTTCGAGACCCACTTCATCAGCAAACTTCTCATGTATGAGTGTGGCTTGACTTCCGGAATCAAGGAGAGCATAGGTGTGTACAATGTTCCCTTTAGGCGTTTCCACAAGAAGAGGCACTATCTGCAATAGGACTGTGGGACTGCTGCATCCTACAACGGCCGCACCCACAAACACTGGCGCAGCTCCATGGATCAAGGGATGGTGATGTTTGAGGCAGTCATCCACTCCACAACCCCTTCTCACACTGCACTCTTTAGCACGGTGTTCACTAGAACTTAAGCATCGAAAACAGAAGTTCTTCTCCTTAGCACATTGGGCACGCTGATCAACGTCCAGTCTCTTAAAGTCAGGACAGTCTTCTACTCTATCGGTCTGGGTGCAAACTGGGCAGTTAGCCGGGGTTCTTGCAGGTTCACGATTTCCATTCACTCTTGTTGCAAGCGTTGATAATTCAGCTCCTCCGGCATCGTTTCTTTGTGGACGGTTTTGGTTGTTTCGCCTCCTATTCTGCTCTCGCTGTGTCACCTTTGGTTCCTTTGATTGGCTGCTGTTCAGCGTCTGGTCTGATATCAGCGATTTAGCACGCACTCGCTCCCGCAACCACTTATCAAGGTCTGCTAAAGTTGCTGTTTTGGGCAGCATTTCAACCCTTTTCTCTCCCCATCGAGTTTTTAGCGTTTCAGGTAACTTCTGGACTGCTTGCCTGAGGTTGTCCGTTGCAGCAAGATCATGTTCGTAATTCAAACTCTTCAGGGTGGAAACAGCAACGTTTAGCGTGTTGTAGAAGGACCGCAGTTGGGCAAAGTTATCTTCACAGACTTCGGAATGATCAAAGACGGTCTTCAAGTAAGCACCAGCCACTGATTCCGCACTGCCAAGCTGTTCTTCTAGCTCCTTCAGCGCTTCTCGATACAAGTGCCCATGAGTAAGCATTCCACCAACAGCCTTCTTAGCATTTCCAGCAAGGGCATGCTGCAGCTGCGTCATTCTTTGTGTGTCAATTAAAGGTTGATCATGTACAAGACACTTGAACAGAGAAATGAAGGTTGGCCATTCTAATGGATTATGCACCAGTCATTTGAAATCCCCAATCCCCCCCCCCCCCCTTGGGCATAGGCGGGGTAAAAGCGGGGCTTTCACTTCAGATTCACTCCATTTTGGTTCCCCGTTAGGCGGGGGATGCGCCAGAAATCACTGCCTTCGCATGCCGGACCGGGGAATAAGCGGGGCAGTCACTCCATGCTCAGCGGTTTGAATTATTTGTGTTGACTCGCTCGGTCGATCGGTTGCTTTGTGGTATTTCGCTGCAATTCGCTGCCTAATAGCGCGAAGTAAGAATTGTTTTGTAAAGTGTCACACCAGAATTCAAAGAAGGCTATATTGGCAGAAGATATTCAAAGTCTGGTGACAAAAGGTAGGCTTATTTCAATGATATGGTATTGATAAGTATGCTTGAGTCATTCCAGACGCCAGAAGACTGTATTGCTATTGAGTTTCAGTTTGCTGTGATCTTGCATTTTGTAACATCAAGTTGTAAAACAGAAAACGTTTTTAATAACCTTTATTAAAAATAAAAAGTTGATTTGGCAATAGTCGGCTTCTTCCTTGTCCATTGGTGGGAAGCTGGCCTATTGACAACTCTGTTGGTTGTTGCCATCAGCAATTCCATCAGATGATGCCTGTGTCTGTATCTTTTGACAATGTCGTCAAAGGCCTAGTAAAGAAAGAAAAACAAACCCCAAAGATAGCTATACTAATAATAACAGGAATTTTAAATTCACCCTCACAGCTGCTGGTTTAAGGTGTCTATATGGCCCTCTCCATGTCTCAATGAAAAAGAGCTTTGGTTTGCCTCGGAGCGAAGGGCAATGGCCAGCGGATGGTTTGAACAAACACATCAGTTCTTTAACACAAATTGAATTGCAAACAACAGAAAACAATATTGGGTCTTTCAAAATAGACGAATGTCATCAGAGTATAAACATGGGCTGGGACTTGGAATCAGTGGGAAGCTGGCCTATCCACAACTCTGTTGGTTGTTGCCATCAGCAATTCTAAAAAATGAGTAACATTCCACAGACTACAAGGAAATGTTATAAATGTGATGAAATACTTAAAAATAACAAATTGTTTCAACTTAACTTTTAAAAGTCTCCAACAACAAACCAAGCTTGTACTAATAAAAGTTGTACTGGCCTCAAAAAACGCGCTTAATAAGATGTGTGACGTCAAAAACATTCACCTCATCAATTGGCTAAATAACAAGAGGCACTAATGACTGGCCCCTTGAGAGTGCATTATGCGTGCATACATGTACAAGCTGCACTTCTTTCACGTCCCAGTTTCTAATAATTAGAGTGATTTAACAGACTACAGTGGTCCGTCGTTATAAACAAATCTGTCTTCGTAACACCTCGTGCCGAGGCCCCGTCCACACTTATCCGGATAAATTTAGAAAGGCATCTTTTTTGCTCCGGATTGGCAAACCGTCCATACCGAAAACGGAGCTTTTCGAAAACGGTGATGTCCAATGCATGGCCATGTGATCTCCCCTTTTGAGAAATGAATGAAGGATTTGTTTGATTGGGCAATTCCAGAAAATATCCGTACAGTACGACGGACGGCTTTTTGGAATTCTGAAGGCAAGGGGGGGTTCTTTGAACTGGAATTCCAAAGGCAAGGGGGGGTACTTACGATTGGAATTCCGAAGGTATCGGGGGGTTTCAGATCTGGGATTTCCAGAGGGTACAGACAAGTGATTTTGTGGGCTTTCCTTTTCCTATTCAGCGACCAAGCTTGAATGAATGTTGTTAATACTCCTATGCACATTTCTGGAATAAAGAGTTGACATTTCCCGATAATAAAAGCCATAAATCTGCTTGGAGAAAAACATCGCTTCGAACTTCGTAGCTTAGTAACCTGGCAAACATGAATTTATTACCCAGTTATCAATGACCAGTCCTCCACCGATTTCGTAGCTTGGTTACCAAGTTCGCAAAAGCTTTGTTTGTCCAGTTGTTTTCGAAGGTTTCGAGAAGGTTCTTGTGTTTTTTGGTGTTTCCTTGTCTTCTAAAGCCGCTTTCCGGTTCCCCACAATTCAAAAGGTTCGTTTGCAATAAGTATCTTTATTTTTTTCAGCTTATTGCTTAAGTTATGGACAAAATGCCCTCGTATACATGTGTTGCTAAACCGCTCGCGTACGCTCGGCACTAAATATCGCGTTAAAACTTGCCGTGTCTTTTCAATGTTAAAAATGTTAAAAACTCAATGATTAGTTTAAAGTCAGTCTTTAGTTTCTTGTTTATATTGTAAGTTCCAGTACAAACTGTGATCATTAGAAGATTTTGTTGCGTGAAACTTGCCACGGAAAGAAAATTTCGTCGAAAAATCAGTGCGCTTTTTTACTGAAAAACTACGGTAGGTCTTGTCGAATTCAAAGGGTAAATCCTTAGGGCTTGACAAAAAACGGAAATTCCGAACGGGAGGGGGGGTTGACGATTTTGGAATTCAGAGGGCATGGGGGGGGGTAATGCATTTTGGAATTTCTGAAGGCAAGGGGGGGTTAAAATATGGAAGCCGTCCGTCGTTGTGTACGGATATTTTCTGGAATTGCCCATTTGATGAAAAAGATCTCTTGTCAGGTTGCTAAATCTCTCTTGCGTGATTGTTGAGCAAACCTTCTAGTCTTCGAACGGTGGAATCTGAATGATCGTTCACCAGATGTACTATTTACTATTATTATTATTATTATTAATGTAAAGAAGTGCAGGGGGGGCTAAAGTCCCCCTCGGTCCCGCCCCCCCCCCCCCTTCCCCTCTGCGAATAAAGTCATGTGAAAACCAAGATATAGTATTATTTGCTAAACTAATTCTAGTATTTGATACTTACTTTCCTCGTGTAGGCGTGTTATATGACGCTTTAAGCTAAAAAGGCCTTGGAAAGTGCCACAGGTGCCGTCAAGAGGGCAGGTTAAGGTCATTCTCTCTCCTTTCTGGTTGCTCATTTTAACCTATGCAACAAAACGGATAGTGTTAATTCAAATAGCCAGCATTTATCAGAAAGTGAACCGGAATACTATAATTAGTCATAACATTCATCTTTTTAATGACCTTTTTAAACAGATCATGTATTGAATGCAATTTATGAGAAAAATCTTTAGTGTCCCTTGAGAAATTAATGAAGATACGAACATAGGAACATGTGACAGTCCCTCAGCAATTTTTCAGTCATCATTGTTTGTTACAAGTTGTTACTTGCAGGGAAAATTTCATCTTCCAACAAACGAAAAAAAAGCAGCGCGAAAAATAGATCGGCCAGATCGTAGAATACACTTGCACAATTTGCCATCATGAGACAGAATGCAAATCAAGAACGATCGACGTTTCGACAAATATTCCCCTAAATCACCATAAAGTTTACAAAATACCACAAAACATATTATTGCAGGTCTGTTGCCTTTTCCTGCAAGACTGTATGTCCATTTCCAGACTTGCCAGATCTAGAGTTCCACCTCTATACAGAACAGTACACAGTCATACTGATGACATGATAGCACTATGAACTCTACTTACTTGCTGATGTTGATGGTGTTGCTTGTGCTGGTGTTGGTGTTCCTGACGCTGGTGGTGGTTCTGGTGTTGCTGGCTCTGCTGGCACTTCATTGGCAGCTGCCGCCACTGCAGCTTTTGCTGCCACTTGGAGAGCAGCTGCCATTTTTCTGGCAATAATTTCAGCTGATGAAGTAAACAATGAATAAGAAAATTAACACTGTATGGCACCCCTCTAAACCCCACATATAAAGGTGTCCAGCCAAGAACTCAGGAAGAAGGAGTAGGAAGAAGCTGGCAACGAGTTTGACACAAAATCATTTCATGGCCGCAGTAAGAAATACTGTGAAGGTCCCGCGTTGTCTTGAGCATTGTAATTTCCTTGGTAGTTTTGTAATGGTAAACCCGCGCTAAGCTATCCCTTTGGAAACGATTAACATAGTTGAATAGGAAGCTGAAAACCCATAATGTTTCCATGGACTATGTCTTAAAACAATTGGTTTATGCTTTCAGCAAGCTATTTTAGTTGTCCACTAGCTTCAAAATGCTAAACAAATAAGATAATTTAGTACTTGCATTTCTGATGTATTCTGGTATGGCGCTTTAAATCGTTCTGGTGAGAGAACCATTTCCAACAGAAACTACACTAAAAGAGTCGCTCGCCGGTGTGTGTCCTCACGTGTGCTATTAGGTGACTTGGCTTTCGGCAGTATAATCCGCATATCTCCCATGTCACCAACTTAAGAAGCAATGATAAAAAGCTTTTGAAACATGGGCACAAAAAGAAAACTTAATGACCTATTTAAATGAGCCAAAAATGGTTCTGAGAAACCTGAGCAAACTACTGTAAGTGGAAAACTTTATCTTAATTACTACAGCTACTACTGTTGTAACTCGTCAGATATGTATAATATATATAAAACTTTCCATTGATCAAAGAAAAAGCTAGGCTTATGAAATAATCACAGGCATATCGTTTGGTATTAACAAACATTATACCATAAATTTGTCATATTAACTTTTGCACTAACTATATTTGTTAAAAAGGCTACCATGCTGCTTAAGAGATTATAACTTTAATTAGTTTTGATAGTTACTTTTGCAATCTAGATTTTTCAGGTGCCACTTTAGCAACCATCTCCCTGCATAATGTTTGGCACATAGAAGGCAAATGGGTTTATTAGTTTGTAAACAGCAATATTGTTTTACTTTCTAGTTTTAGTTCAAGTTGTTCCTTTCAAGTTGGGTAAAAAAATTTGCTATTGTGTCTTGTGAAGTCATATCTAATGGTGATTACTTAATGAAAGTTGGAGAAATTTTTGAGGAAGACATTTCTAGCCCCTCCTTTTGCGCTTGTCCTGAATGTGAAAAGCAAGATATAGTTAAATTTTCTAAACAAATTCTAATCAGTTTTGATACTTACATTTCTTGTGCTACCCAATAATGTGTTGTTCGAGGCCAAAACTTCCGGTGAGTTTGCCACAGGGGTTTTCAACACTTCTGAGTGGGCATTCCAATGCAATTCTCTGAATAAAACGAAGCAAAATTAATTAGTGAATACTTGATCAATGAACAAAGAATGATGACGAGAAAATGTAAGTCTTTACTACAACTTAAAGATATATAGCTTGTGAAGTGCAATTGTCCGGGTGGGGTAGAAAAGGACGTTTGACTGACGTTTCGACAAATATTCCCCTAAATCACCATAAAGTTTACAAAATACCACAAAACATATTATTGCAGGTCTGTTGCCTTTTCCTGCAAGACTGTATGAACATCTCCAGACTTGCCAGATCTAGAGTTCCACCTCTATACAGAACAGTACACAGTCATACTGATGACATGATAGCACTATGAACTCTACTTACTTGCTGATGTTGATGGTGTTGCTTGTGCTGGTGTTGGTGTTCCTGATGCTGGTGGTGGTTCTGGTGTTTCTGGCTCTGCTTGTTCTGCTGGCTCTGCTGGCACTTCATTGGCAGCTGCTGCCACTTGGAGAGCAGCTGCCATTTTACTGGCAATAATTTCAGCTGATGAAGTAAACAATGAATAAGAAAATTAACATTGTATGGCACCCCTCTAAACCCCACATATAAAGGTGTCCAGCCAAGAACTCAGGAAGAAGGAGGAGGAAGAAGCTGGCAACGAGTTTGACACAAAATCATTTCATGGCCGGTAAGAAATACTGTGAAGGTCCGGCGTTGTCTGTGCATTGTAATTTCCTTGGTTGTTTTGTGATGGTAAACCTGCGCTGCAAGAGGGATGAGGCAAAACTAGACACATTTCTACACAAATGTCTACGGAGGATACTTAGAATATACTGGCCGATGAGGGTGACAAATGAAGAGGTTAGGAAGCAGGCGTTGGATAGGGCATGTACTGCGCATGGACCACCATCAGAATCTGCGCATTGCTTTAATCTGGGCACCAGAGGGTAAGAGGAGCAGAGGGCGACCAAGAGAGACATGGAGGAGAACTGTGGAGGGAGAGAGGCTGAAGATGGGTTTTGCCACCTGGACCGAGGCTGTCACTACTGCGGGAAACAGAGTAGAATGGAGGAAACAAATCAATGGCCCTATTCTCCCAGAGGAGAGCTAGGAACTAAGTCAAGTAAGTCAAACCTGCGCTAAGCTATCCCTTTGGAAATGATTAACATAGTTGAATAGGAAGCTGAAAACCCATAATGTTTCCAAGCTATTTTAGTTGTCTACTAGCTTCAAAATGCTAAACAGATAAGATAATTTAGTACTTGCATTTCTGATGTATTCTGGTATGGCGCTTTAAATCGTTCTGGTGAGAGAACCCTTTGCAACAGAAACTGCACTGAAAGAGTTGCTCACCGGTGTGTGTCCTCACGTGTGCTATTAAGTGACTTGGCTTTCGGCAGTATAATCCGCATATCTCTCATGTCACCAACTAAAGAAGCAATGATAAAAAGCTTTTGAAACATGGGCACAAAAAGAAAACTTAATGACCTATTTAAATGAGCCAAAAATGGTTCTGAGAAACCTGAGCAAACTACTGTAAGTGGAAAACTTTATCTTAATTACTACAGCTACTACTGTTGTAACTCGTCAGATCGTGAACTTGCCACATCTGGACTCTTGCCGCATGTTCTCCATCTTCCTTCGCCGTCTACTCGCGTTTCCATTTCTCCAAGGCAGATGTTTGAGTCTCCTGTGACTTCTCAGGCCCCAGTAACAGTTCAGTTACAAAATATACATCATTATACCTTTTTATTTAAAAAGGGTTTTGTTGTTGTTGTTGTTAACGTTGTTGTTTTAACAATCAGGTTAAATTTCCCAAGAGCCAAGAACCCCAAGTGACAAAAACTCTTGAAGACCTAATGGGCAACATAAAACTTTACTGGCTGGAAAAGACTACGTATACGAGAGTGCTCGATGTGCCAGATTTCAATGCTGGAACTTTGCCACCTGTGATATCCCCAGCTCTTCGAACAAACGTAATCTACAATACAGAGGCTGACAAGAAAAGCGTCTATCTTTCTGCAAAGGGTGATGGTAAGTAAACTCTTGAAAAACTACGCCACCGTAACATTTTCAGAACTGATATTAATTTTAACATTCTAACAATTGGAATAAAATACATGAAAAAAAATTACATCCTAGCTGTGGATGCATTACCACTACCAGACGACAGTTTTTATAGCTACTGACAAACGCCTCCATATTGCCTGTGTTCCATTTTGGAGATACTCTATGCAAGCGCCAGGTGAACTGAAAGGGATGCTCGTCGTCTCGCCTTGGATTTCCGATTTTTGGTCACCAAAAGTGTTGACCAAAAAATAAATTTCATTGGTGGTATTTATTTTGAAAGAGGAATAATTCGTCCGAGGCCCATTATGTGTCTCTTTGTAGCAGCTAAAATTAGAGAAAAAACTGTTACAAAAGGGCTGGCGTTTGTCATGCTTAAGGCCTGGCTAAACTAGGAAACATTGTTGCGGAGGCAAATGTTTCTCAGTTTAGCCGCACAGGAAACCCATGTCGCGGAAACAAATTTTGTTTCTCTGAAACAAGAAAATGTTTTTTCCTTCAGGTAAAAAACATTTCTGCTTCCCTGACACAAACTTTGCTTCCGAAACACATGTTGCCCAGTTTAGACACCACCTAGGAAAACATGGCAAGGAATAATGTTGCGGCAACATTCATATACAAAAATGACATTACGTCAATGTTTCCTGAATTAGCCAGGCCTTTAAATGTTCATCTTAAATGGAGGAGGATCAAAAAGATCACAAACCAATGCTCGCAGTGTTTTCCTTGTGCTGAAAGCCGTTTAACAGTTGTTAAAATCATGGTAATCGAGGGTTTCTTCGCTTTAATTTATCTCCATTTTATTGAAACGAAACCAGTGTCCGTTTTGTGCGTCTCGCGTTTGTCTTGACGAAAAAATGCATCTGTTTTGTGCGACGTTTTTAGGCGAACAAAATCGATTGATAATTCGTGTCAGACAGTAAGATGAAGATGAATACGACCAATGTAAGTACTTTTGGCAACTTTTAGGGGTAGAAGTGCTTGAACCACGCTTTGATAGGTCTTTTGATAGGTCTTTCGCATTGGTATTACTTTCCCTTCACCCCTGAATCAAATGCAGTCAATGTTTAATTAAACCGACCACTGGGCTTTATTTTACAAAACCTTCCCCAGTTGTTATGTCTTGCTATCACTCTTTCTATCAAAAATAAAACGAGTCCACCCAAGCCAAATGTGTGTACCCTTTATGTTAACAGGAGATCAAGCAAAACTCCACGATCTCATCAAGAATGGAAAAATAGAAATAAGCTCACTTCAGCAATTAAACGCAGAGCAGTTAAAACAGTTTTGCAAAGAATGCAACATTCCTTACTCTGGAAAATCGCAGGTAAATTTGTTCGTTATTTTCTGGTCATCAAGTGTCATAAGCCTTGAATTCCTTGTTTCTTGCGCATCAAATTTCATAATAAACAACTCCCGCTATTTATCCTCATTTCTTCGCCATCACATTGTGAATCACCTGTTGTGGTCTAGCCACAAAAGAGTGGTCTAGCTCTGAGGTAAGTAGGCACAAGGTGGTGGACTGTGACTAAAGTCTTCAGTAAGCCCCGTCCTGAACCCCCCCCCCCCCCCCCCCCCCACACACACACACACACACACACACCCTTTCCAGCCACCTCCTTGCAAAATCACTGATCCTGTTTTTTTTTCTTTCTAGTCAAAGATGAGATCTGACTTACACTCTTTATATAAGGGAATATTATATGGGTTTTGTCCTTGCCATGGGTATAACAAAAAAAAATGGTAAAACGGGCAGGTTTTACCATATGGTCTGCAGGCATGGGGTAAGTGACTATCTATCATACTTGTAAGATAATAAACAAATAAATAAATATAAAAATAAATAAATAAAATTTTGAAATAATAGAACCCCTAATAACCTGCCACCCTCAGGGAAAGGGCACGTGGCCACTTTGAAAAGGTTGGCAGCTTAATAGAGTATGTCAGAAATTATTGAAGTTATTTCAGTGCAAAACGATGTGAAAACACAGAATCTAATAAAGACAACAATAAACTTGTACTTAAAATGATTTTCGGTCACCACTTTCTATTTTAGACTGTTAACTGCCAAGAGGTGGCTGTCCTCTTGAGGAAATGTGAACTTTACATTCTTGCTGGCCAATAAATAAGGGAAAAATAATTAAGGGAGGGGCCTTATTGGGGTGGCCAACAAGTGGCCATGGCCACTTTATATTGTATCTGTGGAGGCCAACAGATGGCTTTGTCAAGGGTGTGTTGGCCTATGCAACAGGCCTGTGTTAAACACCATATGTAGTAAAACGTGAGTGGTTTATTTACATAGTCTAATGTAAAATCATTTATTACATTATTTATTAGCTGTGCATATTCATGCAGAGAGTACTCCTAGGATAAAATAAGCAATCTAGTCATTGTTTATTCGTTTATATATATTATATATATATTATAATATTAAAATATATATATATATATATATATAGTTCAGCTAATTGTCACCGTCGAATCCAAGATAGTGCTCTACAATGAAGGAGCTTTTGTAATAGATTGTGTAGTAAAACTACTCCGGTGTTGAGTTCATATGGATTTTAATACAATACTGTTTCGTAGGTCAACGCGAGGTTGACCCACTCATCAGTTATCCTCCATATACACTGATGCGAGAAAGATGCACACAAACAATATGATCGCGCAAGATGCGTTAACCAAATGCTGTTAATTTTACCGTTAACGATACCGTTAAAAATTAAAACTTATGCACGCGCTATCTGTATCAACATGCGCGCGCTAAGTAGCAATTGCCGTACTCGTTAAATTGTATCTTAGGAGAAACTTTCTTTTGTGCCTACATGTCGATGTTACGGTGACGACTATCGAGACGAGCAAGACATGTCGCGAGTCCAAGGGTTGCGTAATTTACGGAGACAAAGACCCAAACTTGAAGACGGTGAAATACTAGATTTATTCGTGTCAACGAGGAAGGTTCGATGATGCTCGTAAACTGAAAACAACGATTACAAAGTACAACTAAATATAAGGCTAAATAAACTAAAGATACTAAAAGGTCACGAAGCAAAACTACTTTGTTGATATTTGGGGGCGGAACCCCAATTCGCATAATAACAACTACCCTACAAAAAATAGTAATGTTCCGCGCATGAAAAGGTAACAAACTAAAATGAAATATGCATAAACTTAACGAACCAAGAACATGCTTGAAAACAATACAACTGATGCTTAAAATAAAATGAGATTATAGACTTGTAACGCTACGAACAGACTACCTATTTGCATAATGCACGAGGGAAATAATAACAATAGATCTGAACTCAAATCGAAACGTGCAACCACTAATTAATCAATCATGACTACATTAGAATAACAAAGAGACAAAAAAACACTTACATATCTGACCCACACAGTAGAAATACTCGAAAAGGAATGCTACTTGACTTGAGAACGGAGCTAACACTTCTTCTTCTTCTTAAGATTAAAGGCCGACTGAACTTTGGCCAAGACAGCGTGAGCTTAACCTTGCGCAATACCATAAACCTTAGCGAGCGTAAGTAAACGAGTGAAAGTAAACAAAAGACGTGAACTAAAGGAAATAAAATAGACAATCGTAACAGTCGAAACGAGTTCATTACGCTTGTTCAACGTTGCTAGCTCCGGTTTCGTGATGATAAAATGCTTTTCTGCGATGCACAGCTGGCATTTTCTGGTGAGATTTGAGTATGGCTTCGCTTTTCCAAGGATCTTCCACCCAATTGTAAAATTTTCTTTTTTGCACTTTAGTTCCCAGACATATTTACTAAGTTCGGTGTTGTTCTTGCAGTTTTCGTTTTTGAAGGATGTCTGATGATTTCATTTTAGTAAATGTTGCGTTTTATGCCGTGCTATTGAACCAAATTGAATATTAATTTCAGTTTCACTAGCAGAAGCAAGACATCATCTGAACTGGGCCTAAGTCATCAAGCTTGTTAATCAAACTAATTCTTTAGTTGTACTATTTTGGAAAGTTTCTTATGGTCTCTTACTGCTTCATCATACTGGTATATAGCTGGGTTAAGAAATACAACACAGCTCATGCTGAATATTATTGTTATACCAAGTGGTACTTAATTCAATTGTTTGATAATCATTACTTTTTGGAATATTTTTTGTCGACACCAGGGACATAGCCCAAAAAGTAAATCATGGCTTATGAGTTTAAATTATGGTTGTTTATGACTTGAAAAATTGCAATGTATAATTTATTGTGAGTTAAACAATTACACGAAGAAATTGAAACGAATTTTCATCACTATAAACAGTTCGTTTCTTGTTCTGCTCGGCTTTGCTTAATTAGTTAAGTTAACATGGCTGCAATGAGTAGGCTAGTGTACACACGAATGTATTTGATGCTTAATGAAGGCTAAAAAAATTCTAAGTTGTTGAAAATAAAATTTATTCTAATAAATGGAAAGGTGGTTCGTTAATCGTTTGATGTGGCTGAGTTGCCTACATGCGACTAGGGACAGTGCGTCTCCAACACACTTAGATTATTTTCTATCAAAGTAAAATATAAAACTGTAATAAGAGTTGAAACCAGGGCCAACGAATCACAAGAATGCGTTATGACCTCCAGACGACCAGCTACAAACATATACTGCCGCTAATGAAAGTAAAACATTCTTAATACCATTTTTACGATAAATTAAGGACGGTGCCTACTAATGTTTATGCGCATATTTTTTGCGCATCACGCAATGTATAGATCACGCAATACATGGAGGTCCCGTCCCGCGAGTTTAATAATTTCGTGACTTTTGCTTGTCGCTTGTTTCAAAAGTTGGATGACATGCCGCCTACGGCAAATTGCCGTAAAAGAAAGCGGAACGGCCAGTTTATTAGAAACAAATGTAAAAACAAGCGATTGGTCTAAACACGTCACGTGATGCAGCCAAAACTGGGGAATATCAGATGATATTCCCCAGTTTTAGAACTTTGTGATTTACGTTCGCGCGTATAGTTTTTATCCCGAGCAAATTATGAAAATGAATTAAACTAAACACTTTGAACAGACTAATAATATTTTGAACTATTCACATTGCTCTGTTTTACACTTGATTTCCGTTTACTGTGGCCGCGCCGGTTTCCAAGTTTCTTCTTCTTATTGCGTTCGACGATAGGAGAACGCATCCTAATCTTGTGGTGACCTGTGGTCCCGTGGTTGTCCTGTGAACGCGCAAGCGAAAGTCGTTCTATGTCGGTATGTATGTCGGTATGTGGCAGGATGGCCTCGATCTCATGCGAGAAGACATTAGAAGGTAATTAATTGCGTTACCTCAACGTCAACAATGACATTAGCCGCAAAGACAGCGCGCGCAAAAAGAATTCTATTAAGCGGATAACGATAACGGTAGCAATACGCATCCTAATCTTGCGGTGGCGTGTTCTTCAATGGCAAGCATGGCGAACGC